>VWZN01017017.1:880685-963331 GCA_013396955.1 Regulus satrapa
TTCCTGGATAGGTCATGCCAGAGCTCTGAAAAGCTTGCAAGACATTAAATAGAGTAGTGATGAGAGCAATGACTGAAATTCACTGCTGGTAACTGCAAATGGTAGCAGCTCCCAGCTGTCCACAGCCCAACTCCTTCCTGTCCCCTCAGCCTGTTTTCAGAGTTTCAAAGAGGGTATGTGCCTTTTCCTCAACATAACAGTTTTCAGTATGACCCTTTATTGCAGCCTGCTGCCAGTGGCAGTTTGTAGCATCCCTTGAAGAACTCAAAGTATTTGTTCCTGTCTGTGAAGTGATAGTTATGAAAGAGTTCTTACTCTGCTGGGGCAGAGTGAGATTAAGTCATTAAAATTTGGAATAGATTTCTGGTGATTTAAAGATATGTATACATGTTGTTGCCTTGTGAGCAAATTGAGAGTTGGAAACAGGATTTGAGAGTCCACAGTCTGACTACTGAGTCATTTATTCCCAGGAGAAATTATTTCAAGTGCAAGGATTAAATTAAAGAAGAATGGACACATGCATGACAAGATAAATATCAATAGCAAATACCAGAAAATAAAGCAAAAGCTATCCCCTAGAGATAACAAGGTTCTGTAAACATTTTCATTAATTTCTGCCCTTTCTCTGGAAAGGTTGGTTTTCCAGAGAAAACCCAGTCTGCAGTACTGCATTGTATGAAGTAGTTAAGGAAAATAAGTATTTGTTTATTCACCTAAAACAAAAACCCCACAACAACAAACGAAAAAAAAAACCATCAGCAACCCAAATGTACTCTTTCCAGCGAGTTTACAAGGTGCTGCAGTCACAACCTCCCTGGTTTCCCAGGAAATGGGTCTGTCACTTTGTTGCTGTAGTAATGCACAGCGTAGGTAAGTCAGGCTGCCGCTTGGATAAAGTTGCTTGGTTGTCCAGAAATCAGTTAACACGTTCATTGCAGTGAACTCACTGCAAAGCACTGGATTCCCAGTCTCTGCCTGTTTAAATGCTATTTTTGCCCCCCTTCTCCCTCAGCTGTGGTTTGACACAGTGGCAACCACATCTGGAGTCTCAATGGTCCAGTTCATCAGAGAATGTAAGCCTGCCTTCCCAACAAAGTTATTCAATGTTCTCAGTGATTGGACTTTCAGCAGACTGGTTTCCCATGGTTTCACATTAATGGGCACTCGACTGGAATTTTAGGTCCATACCTAGAGAAACACTGGCTTTGATTGCTGCTCAAATGAGCTAAAGTCACTTGGTCAGCAATTTTGTGCACAGAACAGAGATACCCAGTGACTGGATCTGTATTAAAAACATTGTGTTTTGGCACTGGCAAAGGTATCTACTAAGGAAGAAAAATCATTGCTAGATAAGGAAACTATGTAAAAAATTAAAGTTGAGTGTTTATACTTCTAAGGACTGCTATTTACTTTTATAGATTTGTTTATAGGAGTTTTGAGGACAACTGCATTTTTATCATATGAATCTACCCAACTCCCAACAAACTCCCTTAGAAAAATTCCCAAGAGTTTTGCTTAGGGTTGTTAAAAAAAAAAAAAAATTTAAAACGACCAGGTAGAGCAGTTTTAGCGATGGTGTGGCTATGCAAGGTTTTGTTTACCTTCCACCAAAGATTAAATAGTGGTAAATTATGCCATATATAGGGAACAAACATAACCAGTGCTATGAAACAGGGATATAACCATGCTTTGAACAGTTTTAAAGATGCATAAAAGTTACTGTCCCCTCCTTGTGCTATTAACATGCAGACTTTCTTCCTCATATGGTTGTTTCCCACACATAAGTTGAAGTTACTCTCTATAAGATACTATATTCCATGCAGTTTTCTTTTGGACAGTGGATTTCCATCTATTATTCTTAGGGCCATCATTAATGGCACCCAGATCATAAGATGCAGAGTTTTAGTTTATATGTGGACGTGTTACACTTAACATGGAAGACCATGTTTGTGGCCTGGCTGCTGGTAATGTCTTGATGCTGTGAAAGAAAAGCTTTTTCTGGGGGTAAAATCTCCCAGGGTATCATCAGATGACTTCCATTTGCATAGAAATATTGGTGGCAGGAGCCAGATGACATGTGTCAAAATCCTGAACCTGACAAATTTCACAGAGGTTTTACCTTTCCTTCCTCTAGGGGCAAGATTTCATTTGTTTCCAAATCCCTCAAAGCTGTGCAGCCCTGGGAAGACAGGAGCTTTGTTATGGAAGGTGACTGACTGCAACTTGTGGTCGGTGTCTCAGTGCGTCTGCTCTTAACTGCAGAACAGGGATAACTAGAAGAAAGGTTTGAACTTGGATCTCCGTTCCACAGCTCACAAGTGCAATGTGTTCAGTAGCATAAGGCAAATAATTCCACAGAAATTGCAGATGTAAAAAAAAATAAGGCTGTAAACAGAACTGAGTGCCTTCCCCTCAGCAGCAGTTGCGTGTACGTTGCACACTGCAGCCCCATTGTGGTCATGCTCAGACCTTAAGTGGCGCTGGAGCAGCTGCCACTCACATGAGCAATGCAACTCAGCAGTCAGGAGTAGTAACTATATAAAGGTCAATGAAGTCTGCTTTTCTATTCCTCTCCACTGTTTACGGGTGCTTAGTTGCATTATTATTCTTGCTTTCGTAGTTTTTGCCTTTCTGTGAGGTATTGGGTGTTGCCCACTGCCAGCAGCTTGGGAAACCAGTGTGGTATCCTTGTGTGAGCACTTCCTGAAGTGACCAAGGAATGGGTTTGCTTTGTTTTGCTAGAGGTGTTGAGCAGAACGACTGGCAGATCATTCCACCAAATGCTTATGGTCTGAATAAAGGATAGAACAAGAAAAGGAATCCAAAACAGATGCAACCACAGGGAAAATGCACTAGGTTCATGAACTTGTGACCCTGCATCTCCTTCCAGCTTCAAAGAAAGCTCTTTATAGAGTTGGTAAAAAAGCTCATTGTTTCAGTTCATCATTTGAAATCAGAAAATTGAAATAGATACACGAGAGGTACTCAGGATTTTGTCTTTGTTGCATGTATTCATATACCTTCATATACCTTCTTACTGCCTCTCTTTGGGGTTTAAAATGTAGACAAAAAATGTGTGCTACTACTAGCTCATCTGTGCAGCAAGTGTTTAGTCATGTTTCTGCCATTGCTGAACAACTGAATTCACCTCTGCCAAGGCATTTTGGGAAAAAAGTGCTTGGTCAATGGAATGTAACTGCAGTAACTGCAGTGAGATCATGATAATCTGAAAAGAAATACCCTTGGGAATCCAAATACATTGTGTAAATAAAATGTAGGTAGAATTGGCAGGAAAGGATTAAATTGGTTTAATCCGATTGTATTGTTTCTAAGCTGATGATATCCTAACTCATGGGAGAGAGGGAAGCATAAATGTGAAGGCATTGTGTACAGCCAGATATGGTGACAGGACTTCATTAAAGATTGGAGGTCCATGGCAAGGCCAGGACCAAGGTTCTTTATTTTCCTAGATCAGACTTTGATCTTGGCTCACCTGATCAGCCAAGATCAGTACATAGAAGAAACATCCCTGGAAGAGGATAGTGAGACTTCTGCAGCTCCCACACAGTCAGGCTTAGTGAAGACCTAGAGGGCTTTTAACACAACAAAATAAATGACCTTTACCCTAAGAGGCTGTTTTGAAAATCTTGTGGATGTGTTCAGCCCATTAAAATGGCCAGGTGGCTGGGAATATGGCTTCTTTTCTTGCATTAATTAGATGAGGAAGTGTGTCTGTAGAAGGTAACTGTAATTTTTAATCATAGTGGTTTACCCTTCCAGTTCCCAGTGGCATACATCCAGGGTCTGATGGCTGGGAAACGCAGTTGTAGCCAAGGACTCCTCTTCAGCACATTGGGAAGGCTGGCTCTTTGCTCTGCTCTCAGTTCTCCAAACTGAGTGATCAGTGTGTGTTTAATGCAGTGACGCAAGTGAGGCGAGGACTTGGGGAAGGTGGTGCTGGAAGGATGCTGACTATCAGCGTTGCTCGGAGATACAAGATTGTTCCCACACAGGGTGACGAGCTGGGTTAGCATCCTGGTGCTGTGCTAAGGTCACTTAGGCTTCAGGCCCTGGGCAGGAAGGCCAGCTCCAGCTGGAGGTCATTGTACTTGGCAGCAGTTAAATCTTTGTGATGTTAAAAGCAGTCCTGGAAAGCACTGGAGTAACATCTGGTCAAGAGGGGACGGTGCACAGACTGGCCTGGAGCTCCTCTAGCTTCCGGACGCAGGAGTGCGTCAGAGCGGGAGGTCCCTGAATGCTTATCAGCATCCACCAGTTGCGCATGAAAGAAGGAAGCGAGAAGTGATTCAGTTTGCATCCGGGCCCTGCAAGTGGCCTGTGCTGCTGCTTGATCTGCCCTCTTCCCGGTTCCTGCTTCCCCGCTCTGCCTACAATAGTCATTCCTCTCTGCTGGGGAGACACCCAGTCTTCATTTTGTTCTGCTAAGTGCTTAATCCAGCCCGGGAAGCGGGGCACGTTTAATGGAAACCAACCTGCACACATGGCCCCCAGCAGCCTTTTCCTGCCTGCCTGCCTGCCTGCCAGACAGGAGAGTCATTGCTGGAGCGTGGACGGGGCCACAAAATCCATCAGCACGGGACAAACTTGTGCTCACCTCTGGAGGCCAGTGGGCAGCCGGGGATCGGGGGGATGCTGGGGAAGGGAGCGCTCCAGTTTCGCCACGTGTGGATGGTGAGGGGCTGTGAGCAGGGACCGTCGGCTCCATCTCGCCAGCTGGCTCGCTCAGCAGTTTTTGCAGGAAGTGTGAAGAGAACACATTTTATAGGAGATATTTATCATTATCCTGTACTGCTTAAATATAGTCTGTGTAGCAGGTTAGAGCTTGTTAGGCTTTTATCTTCTCAAGTTGGAGGGTGATGAATTAATCTATGAGTGTTGCAGCCTCGAGTGAATTATAGAAAGTCATCCCCAATGAGTAAAGATAAATGACATTTGGAAATTAACCCATTAGGTAGTCTCTTCCAATAAAGTGCTTACTGAATTATTAAATTGTAAATGAAGATGCTTCACGTCTCATTTGAAAGTCAGAAAGACACTTATTTGTAATTCCACTACTGGTTTTCTTCTTTTTTTTCCCTCTCAGAGGTTTCATTTCTCCTGAAAGGTTTGGGGCTGACAGCCCCAGAGGACAAAGTCTCCATTAATCCACGGAGCTGGCACAGCAGCTACAATGCAAGCTGCGCTGCCCTTTTAATGTGCTGCAGCCTCTGCCAGGAAAGGGGCAGTCCCGAGAGATAGGGTGTTGGTTTACACTTTGCACTATCCAGCCTCCAAAAAAAGAAGAGTTGTTCAGCTCTTTATTGACCTGCACCTGTATTAGTTTAACTGGGTTTGACTGCTTGTTTAGCTGGATTTAAGGTGACCTGCTGGGCAACACGAACTGGCTCTTAACTCTTCAGCCTGCATAGGTCCTCTACATTTGGCCTGACCCAGGATGCACCTTGAGGCTGAGCCATGCTCAGGCATTTTTAAAACGAGCAGCAATAATACTGAGATGCACACTCAGCCGTCAGTGTCACTGAAGTCTTGGCAGACCTCGTGGTCCCTGGATTTGCTGCCCCTCACCGAAGTAACGGGGTTGCACTGGGGTAAAGCCACCTCTGTTGCTGCAAGGCAAGTCGTTCTAGTTTTAAAGCGATATAAAATGCATGCAAGTTGCATACAGTCACCGCTGGTGAGATCTGCTTTGGCATAAATATTCCTGTATAAATATCCTCATTCCAGGCTAGGGTATATTTGCATGCTAACAAAAAGCCAGAGACAGAATGTTTTCAAGAATTTCCATCTCCAGCCAATTGTTGGGATGGTGATGGGTTTTGTTCTATGAATGTGGACCAAGCCTAAGAACACCAGCTCACTTCAGAGAGGAACCCAGCAGGAGTGACTTTCACTTCCAACCTGAGCTGGCTCCGAACCAAGAACCCAGAGGGCAGAACCTATCTTTTCCATTATCAATCGGCATTGGAGCAAATTTCCCATTTTCTTTTAGTGCTAGCAGTATGATGATAACAGAAAATTATTAAAGCCATATGCTATTAAATATGATGGTAATTAGATGATCTCCTATAACTGATTTTTGAAGACTGTTGATCTTCACTGGCTTTTTCTTTCTGATGGCAGACTTTGTCTTATATGTCTTGCAAGCACTGTTACTGAATGAATACAACCCATGCTTATAGAGGGAGTTTGTTTCTGCTTGTTTAATTGTGATTTGGCTTCTTAATAAATTCCTAATATAAGGAAGGACTGATCTTGTTCCCATAGCCATAAACAAATTCTAGCAGTAAAGAAGCAAAACTTTAGATATTAACTATCAAAAAGTGTTCTATTAGTTTTATTATCAGAACAATCCTGACTGTTACCTCCTCTGCATCCAATCCCGGCCACATTCTGCAGGTAGGAAAAGAAGAAAACAGAGAGATTGTCTTGCATCAGCTCTTCTGTTTAAAGATTATAATCTATGCCATTAAATCCAAACCAAATGGCAATTCACATGCATATTTAACATTGTTTGACACTTGTTTGAGATCAGTAGTTGGAGTTTTTACAGAAATTTTGTACTGACGTGCCTGTGAAGTGTGGCTTCTCTGAAGTGAATGTGAGCTGAATTAAGCCAAACTCTCTCCCTGCGCCCCCCCCAACAAGGGTATGAGAAAGCCCCCTCAGAAAGGCTTCTTCACCACTGGTTTATGTTGTTAGAATGGGTGTGATGCAAAAAACCTCATCCTTAAGAACACATTGAATTATGATTGAATGCCCATAGGAATCTGCCAACCCTCTCAGTGTTTTTTCTTTAGGCTTAAAGTTGGGGGGGTGGGAAAAGACAGGACAGAATGAAAAAAATTTATGTAGAGTGTGACACAGTAAACACTTCATAGGGATCGTATACATACTGTACTAGTGCAATTCATCTGTTCTGGGCATCAGTGAGAGGGAACGTAATTCACAGTACTTTTTTTTGGCTTTTAGTAATTCTTTCCTAGAGTCAAAAGTGAGTGAGTGCGCAGTCTCAGTTCTGACTCAGTCTCATGCTGTTAGTGATAGTGGCATTTTAACTGATACTGAAGCAAGGACAGAAACTAACATTTAAGAGGAAGCAAGAGTGACAGAAATGCTAAGATGGGGAGCATAAAGAAGAAAAATGCTAAAACGGTAGTTCAGAAAAGAACAGAGTGTGGGGGGAAATAATTTTATACCAGAGCTTATACCAGAGTAGAAAGACTACTTGACCACAGACTGAAAATTGGTAAAGCTCCTATTTCTTGTCAGAACAGCTTGATTTTCAGTCTAAGCTCCAAGCCACAATTTTCCTCTAGTCTGATCCTGTGTCTTTTAATTAACCGGCGTTGTCATCCACATCTTTGAAATTCTGATGGGAGCAGCAGCTCATCTCTCTTGATTTGCTCAACTCTCTGCATGCAGAAAGCAGCAGAGAGTTGCTGGTGATCCCAGGGCTGATTTGTCTGCATGTTGCACTGGAAATATTTGCCTAAATGAAGTAAGCGGTGTGAGGAGGCACCGAGTCTGATTGGAGCATTAGGTGGTATGCAGATGTTTTTTTGCCGGTTTTCTGTCAGCTGGTAATTTATCTGGGACACGTATAGGGTTTTGATGGATGTAGGTAGTGCAACTGCGAGGAAGAGCCATTATATGCTGGTACAGTGTGGCCGTGCTCTGGCTTGCAGTATTTTCACAGTGCTTTGCTCCCCTTGGGCTCTCACACTTTGAGTAGCTGCTGCCATGGATCTCTGCAGGGATCCTGCAAGGAAAGGCCTTGACCTGACTGGTATGGACAACTCAGTTGTGTTACCCCCATCCTTTGCAGCTCCTCTTTGGAGTGGTTTCGGCCGTGCTGAGTGGCAACACAAATCATAGCTGTCAAAATTGCCTGCTAAAATCTAATTCTTTAGAGTCTTCCAACACTTTGAGTGGTTAGGTGTAACAAGCGTATTCCCATCCTTGCCAGCAGCCAGCAGTGAACTGAAATTGCACTAGGTGTCACTGATGGAGTTGTAGCAATGCAGCCCATGGGAGGTTATTATCCCCCACTATTGTAAGATTATTATTTAGGAATTATCATAAGCTCATTCCGTGGTGCCCCTTGTGTTAGTTGTGCAGGCAGCTTTGCACAGCAGCTGAGGCAACGTATGTGTGAGAGACACATCTCCTTTCTCCTTCCTTACCCACTGAATGGAATAGATCAGGTTCTGAGATGCTGCAGCTCCTTCATCCTCAATTTACCAGACAGGCTAGCAGTGCCCTTCCCTCTCTTTCTTCTTTTCCCTCTCATTAATCCAGTGTGGTAGCTGTCAGCTGAACGTCGCTGTACATCAGAGAGAATACTGTGCTGTTTTGGCAGCAATTTGAACCGAAAGAAAAGATTTTGCAGGCAGACCTGAACCTTTGGGAGGTGAGCTGAATGATGCTGTTGCAGGAGAAGAAAGACTCTTTTTCCGTGGTTTTTGCCAGGCAAGAGCAACAATGTGAATTTTCATATATATATATATATATATATATAAAATATATATATAGGTAATCAACCTAGCAATGTTTCAAAATGCTTGGGTAGGTCTTGCCCCAGCTAGGAAAGATTTAAATCTAATTAGAAATCAGAGACAGGAGGAAATTGTATTTCTGCCCATGAGAATTTCCAGTATCTGAGAAAAACATTTCTTATTCTAATGGGAGGAAGACTTAAAAAAGCTGAGACAAAGTGAAAATGAGGTAATAGGTGAAAATGTTTTACAAAACAGCATAGCAAAGCCTATAGTTCTGTATTCAAGCTAAAGGGTGGTTTCATTTTAAACCAAATTTCTGTTGTAGTTACAGCATTTTTTAATTACACCTTTGTTAAATGTTTAAAACATTTAGTTTTGGAACCAGCAAATAGGTTTTAATTTGTTTTAATATTACTGGGAAAATATTTATAAAGACGTTCCAGCGGCTTTTTCCAGCTGTTAATGTATTCAAACATTTTTGCCTCCAACAGATTCAGGTTTGAAAACAAGTATTTCCTAATGTTATTTTTCCTTGAAAAATTCCTGCCATTTTTATTAGACACCATTAGTTCTTACTTAATGTTAGCCAAAAGGCAACAGTGACTTGTGTACCTAATTTTGGTTTTAGTTTCACTAATCTTACAGCAGAGTGTTGTCAAGCTTTTTTCCTCCTTAGGAGCTGAATAAATTCTGACCAATTATGTTGTTCTTTTAGTCATCCTGGTTGTATGATCTTATGATCATTCTATATTTTTATAATGTGTCCCTTGTACCAAAGTGATTATGTATTACCCATTGCAGAAGTTACTTCATGTTTCTAAAAAAATATGCAATTCGTCCTTAAGCACAAGAAGAAAAAGCAGAAGCAGCATTTTATTCCACACTTGCCATAAGGAATTTGTAAGTCACTAACCACATATGAAAAATAAACCAAACAAGATTACCAGATGTAAAATCATTACACATTCAGAAGAAACAGTAGGCAGAGAGAGAAAGTGGTAAGCAGATCAGAAGCTGGAGAATCACTTGGTCCTGAACTAAACGAGCGTAAATAAAACCAGGAAAAATTCAGTTTTCCTTTTTGCTGTAAGAATGGCAGTGGTGAGTAACACTCTTGCAGCTGCAGGGGAAGCTGCAGAGCAGGGGGATGCATCACATCTATACACAGCTATTGCTTCTGAAACTCTCAAGCCCAGACACAGGGTGCCTCCATGATCAGACCTGCCTGACTGTCACATCAGCATTCCGTGTTTGTCCTGCTTGGAGTGGACATCTTGGTGAGATGAGGCAGTGTTTTGCATGGGACTCTCCCCGGAGCCTGTCCTCTCCCAAGAAAGTTTCCCCATTGGGTTCTGCTTTACATGGGAGGATCTGAGCCTGTTTTAACTATTTTCTTCTCTGGGAGAACAACACTTAAATTCTGGTTTGAAGAAGAATGCACAAAGGTTTTGAACACACATCCCAGGCTGAATCTCTTTCCTTCCCCTAATTTAGTTAGAGTGCTTCTGAGAAGTCCTTAACTGATGTGGAAGCTGAAATCTGGTCATTAGCAAGGTATCCTTGGATAGGGAAGAAGTTTTTATACTAGGTTTTGCCTTAACCCCAGCCAGGGGGTAGCAATTCAGAGCCCTGTGGGTAGTACCCATTGAAGCACCCTGGCAAACCTCAGTGGGACGGGTCTGTCGCCACCAAAGGGCTAACACAGGTTTGCTGGGCCCTGTGCAAAAGGCTGTAGGTGGTAGGAGAGCTCTATCGTAGAGGACACACAGTTCTGAGCTGGATTTACTGGCATGGGTCCAAGGAGTGCCAGTAAAATCTGGAACTGCACCGTCATTTATTTGCATATGAACAGAGCTGTACAGCAAGTTGTACCAGCCACGTATAATGTGATATAATGAATTTTAAAGGTCAACATAGCGGCCCACTGGTGTTCAAAATAAAGCTTTGGAAAGGTGAATTTCTGTGCTTAGAAAGTTGTGGAGTCTCTCTTTGTAGCTGAGTTGCAAATAATAAGACTTCAAACGAACCACTAACTTTTGACTGCCTTTGCCCCACTTCCTAGTTCAGACCAATGGAGAGAGCTAAAGTCACCAGCTTTGATGAAGAAGGAAATCAACATTTCTCTTTCAGGCGTTGTTTGTATAAACAGGCAGCTGCTTGAGTATGCTAAAGTGTGAGAAGTGTGAGGAATGTGAGCAGAGAAACAGCAAAAGTGAGTGGAAATCTCTAAGAAGTACCACTAATACATTGGACTGCAGTTCAGCATTTTGTTAAGGGCATCATTTGTATTTATGCTGTCAACGCAGGGTGGATGAATGGAGCTACAATAAATGATACATACAATTTGAATTTTTCAGTGTGCTTGAGACATGATTCTGTTTCTCCAGCAAAAAAGATGATGTTTTTCTGCCGTTTCAGGGATTAGGTAAATCCCCATGAGTGATGACAACAGACAGAACTAGGGCTTGCAGAAGTACAGAATGGAAAATATACTTGACACTTGTGAGAAGTGAACTCTGAGCTGGTAGTGCGGTTAGACACGCAAGCCTCATTTCACAGTGCTGAAATATTGCATTCTCATTCTCCTATCTTGAATCATGAAACCCCACACTCTTCTAATGATTCTTTCAGAGGGAGCAGTGAAATTATTCATATAAGAAACCAGAACTGCTCAAACCACATCCCTTTTATTTATCTTGACCAAACTACAACTTCTGCCAAAGCTTGGATCATTTGGTATAAGATTCTCAGTGTTCCCAGGCTGGTTTTCTTCTCCTGCTCCTTTATGTTCCTGACCTTCTTCTGAGAGCCTGCTTTGAAACTGTGTAGCTACTTCTGGTGCGAGAAATCACACCTTGCTGGGTGCTCCCATGTATAGAGTATGGAGGAGAGGCTCAGAAGGAGGAATTGCAGGTGATTTGTTGCCATGATGCCAGGAAGGGAGGGGAAGGCAGTGAAGAAGGCTTGAGCAGCTGTTCAAGCGGGTCAGGGGAAGTTAGGCCTGGGCAGAAGAGGAAGGGTTTTTACTGTCTTGAATGTGTCTTGAATTGTGTTGGGGCTGCAAGAGAAGGGAGGTGAAGTGAAAAGAAGGAGCCTCCAAGCTTTGGACCCCATTTGGAGAAGAGTGAGAGATGGGGGCAAAGGTAACAAAAGAGCCACAGTGCTTAAGAGCTTAGATAATTGAAAAGCCATTAGCTCAAGACAGAACTTCCAGTGAATGAGGCTGACCTCAGTGTAGAGTACTTTGAGACTGTTTGGCTGGTGTCCTACACACTCAGGAGTGCAGGAGGCCAAGGACTAATAAACAGGTTGCCTTCAGATGCCTTTGCATCTCTTTTCCTTTTTAAATTCTATTAATGCAGTGAAAGCATCTTGAGTAGTTTTTCTCTTACAGTCAGAGAATCCAAGGTGCTGTCATGTAGCAAAGAAGTGATGTTCAGCCATACCTCACTGTCCACTTGCTGATGAGGTGCAGTGTATAAATCTCACGTGTAGCCCTTCAACATGTCAACAGATGGTTCCTCAGAAGCTGTGTGTTTGCTTGTCTGCTAGTTACTTGGGTCCTCTTCAGCATCATCCACCTACAGAGAACTCCAGGAAGGGATCTTCGCGTCGACCATGGGGTTCTGTGCTATGCTCAGAAGTGGAGTCAGGGTCAGAGTAACAAGTTTTGGTTTAGGGTCTTTTTAATGCTTTTGCTAAGAGTATCTGAACTTGCAGACCTTTAGCTAAGTGTTGACCTTACATTAATAACCCTTTTTGAAAGTCTTTGTCTAATTTGCCATTTGTATCATGGTTTGTGGTGGTGGCCATAGAAGATTTCAGTGTTTGGGGGGTTTTTTAATCTGAAGAGAAACAGTGACTTTTAGGCTATCTACAGAAGTGGCACTTGGAGTTCCTACAGAAAATGTTTGTGCTCTTCATGATAACAGAGCATGGAGGGTTATAATTTGCATCACTGGGGGACAGTGGGGAGTGTAGATGCTCTTGACCCATGTCAGCCAGGTCTGTGGCTGAAGATTTGCACCAAGATATATAATTTTCATTATGTAACTATAAACGCTATTTTGAAAAAGTCTGAAGTGCTTTTTATTTTCCATGCTACTTTTATGGACTTGCTCAGAGTAATCTGCCATCTGGTATTTTTTTCACACAGGGCAGGATGAGGTAAGGGGGGAGAGATGCTGACTGCTTCCATGCTGTTGCTCAGCTTCCGCTGAGGGAAATGTAACACCTTCCCCCTTTCCTTAATGTCCAGCCTGGTTCCTTGCATGAAGCTCTTCACAGTAAAGTCAGAGCTGACTCTCAAGACCTGCTTTTTGGAATAGTTACAAAGCAGCTTTCTTGCAGTGTGCTGGAAAAAAAATGCAGTGAAAGTCATTTGGATGACAGCTAGAGGGAAGTAATAACATTCTTTGCAGACTTACATGCAAAGACTAAGAAAACGAAGTGCAAGAACTGTACAAGGGAGGGGCTGTATTCAATGCTTGAGTGCTCCATGCCTATAGGAAGTCTTACGTTTATAAATATGGAGGTCAAACAGATTTCCATCACCAGTTGCTTTTAACATTAGCTGAATGATGCTTTCTTTCTTTATTGTTTTTGGGGGGTTTTGGGGGTGTTTCTTTTGTTTGTTTGTTTTTGTTTGTTTTGGGGTTTTTTTTGTTTTTTGTTTTTTTTTTTGTGGGGTTTTTTCCCCAAACCGTATTTCTGTTCTGCTTTGGTCCCTTCTGTCTGGACTAAGCCATGCAACATATGTGGTAAGTGCAGAAGAAAGGGGGGAGCAACTTTGCAGCAAAATGAGTTGAGTCGATCCTGCCACAGTTCCTTTTTTTTTCCCCCTAAATAATCACATTTTTTAATTAGTCTTTGCTCTGGGGAAGTTCCCTACTCAGCTTCCTGCTGGCTGCACTGACTTACAGGGCTGCTCTCATTCTGTGGTCTCTAGTGCCAGCGTCTGACATCAGCACAGCTCCCAAGCCCTTCATGCTCTTGGGGAGGCTGTAGCAAAGATGCATTTGTGTCTGGGCTGCGTGCAAAGCTAAAGCCCTGTTGAGAGCTTGCGGAGTGTTAGATTATCCTTTTTCTTTCAGCCCCAGTGGCTGATGTGAGCATGCTCCATGCATGCATGGCACTGGCTATTTGCCAGGTTTAGAGTAATTTTTTTTTTTTTTTTGAATGAGTGAGTGAATGAATGAATGAATACCTGATTAAGTTAATGAAGCTGAGCCAATGGTGGGAGGGAGTGACTTGGCTGCTGCCTGCTCTAAGAGATCTGGCAGCACATTAGACTTGCATAACGCTTTATAGCTCCATGCTGCGCTCCATATGAGCCACAGGAGAGGGCTGCAATAATTACTCTGCTCTCCGACTGAAACCAGCTGCAGGTAGCTAGTCATCCTTTTGTCCATTTCACTGGTGTCGGGAGTCACTTGTCTTGCGCTGTGGATTTCCAGGGGCAGATGGGTAAGGTGCTTTCACAGAAGTGATTGCAGCGGTGAGAAAGCATGTTTGTGGCTCAGTGGCTTTTACAAAAGGTCCATTCAGGTTTCCAAGCTGTGATTCACCGGACCCACAGGTTCAATGCAGGAATGTTTTTAGTTCCTGAGTTCAAAACTTGTATATAAATAACCTTGATGGGAGCTGTGTGACTTTTTTTCTTTTCTTGTTCTTTCTTCACCTGGCTGGGAAAAATAGAGCAGAAGGTTTCTTGTATCTGTTTTTTTGTTTTTGTTTTTTTGTTTTTTTTTTTTTTTTGTAAGAAAAGTAATTTTTAAATCCTCAGAGTTCTTTTTGATTGTTGTTTAAAGCAAGTTCTTTCCGGCAGCCCCGGATGGTACATACCTTTGTTTCTCACATACTTAAATTAAGAGTACTGGCACTGCCTGTTAGCACACCGCCTTCATTTGTCAATGTTCCCTGCTTGAGAGCAACGATGATGATTTGCATTCTTAGTTGGAGCGGGTGGGATTTTTAACTGCAACTGAAGCTTGTGACTGTGGAACCTGCTATGTTTGTATAATCCTGCATTATTTCATTTTCTTTTGATTGTTTTCTGTGTTGCCTAATCAGAGCAGTTAGGGCAATCTCAGCCTTGCCATACTGGCCTCAGTCAAGTGACACTAGTGATGGATTTGGGCTCTGTGCCCATTTTATCTGCTTGCTCTCCGTGAAGCAGAGGGAGGCTCCCTACTCACTGAGTCAGGACGAGTAGCTAGTCACTTGATTTTGTGGGCTGCAGGGCCTGGGGAGGCGTTTCAGAGAGAGAGAAGGTGCAGAAGAGCTGATGTGGCTTTCTTCTTGCTCATGTGTATCCTACATTCACTGACCCCTACAGCACTGCCTGTGCTGAGATGGTCAGCCTAAGGGTCTGTGCAGGATGAGTGGGTGGTGCTGCAGGCCACACCCAAGTACAGCTGATTGGAATGAAGAAGAAAAAAATTAAAAGAGTTAGAGAAAAAAAAATGGGTCGTGAGGAAGCTGTTTAAATAGTTTTCTGTCTGCAGCACTATGGCTATGAGCTGTGTGCCTTGAGACCAGCATGAGCTGCTGGCTTTTCTGTTTTGTCAGTAGTGATGGTCAGTCATTCTGATTTGGGAGGTCACCAAGTGTGCACCGAGGCAGGGAGCAAGGGCTGGTGCAAAATGACTTCAAGTTAAAGCTTTGCTGAATGAAGTCTGAGAGAAGGCAAGGTGTTGGAATCCATTTCAAGGGGAATTTAACATCAGTTCATGTTTCACACTTTACAGATGGACTAATTATAGTCTAATTTGCTGGCACGTGGAATCTACCAGAGAAGCAGTCTGCAGGGAAGACATCCAAGGAAAGGCACTGAGCATGCAGATGACCTTTCCAAATCTTCCCCTAAAGCCATGCTCTGACACTGTCCCCTTATCAGCCAGGCTTAAAGGCACACTCCTCCCCGTGAGCGCCTGTGCTTATCTGTAAAATGGCTGCTCCGAGTTGGCTGCTGCTTGCTTGGTGTTTCTGGCTGGATCTTCAAAGGGGTGAAACACCCCCGGTTTCTGTAATTTTTCGTGGGGGTCTTATTCAAGTCTCCTGGCAGCGAAGCCAGGCGTCTCTCTTAATTTGTTTTGCAGAAGATGGAGAGAACGTTAGCGAGCATTTTCAGACACATGGAAGGAGACCTGTGTGACATATCTGCAGTACAAATGTGTTCATACAGGCATGACAGTTTCTGTCACAAGTTAAAATGAGTGGCGAGTGGGTGTTGCTACGTTTATAGTCACTCATACAAAATTTTCAATGGAAAATTGTGTAGGCAGCTCCCATTGTAGCCACATTGTAGACACATTGTAGATAAATGGAAAACATCAACAGAGTAATTTCTGTATTAGACTTGTTTATAAACGAACTCTATTCACTCATTTGAGCTGCAGAAGTGCCTCTAGGGGATGGGTGTGAGAGAAAAGGGTGTCACTGAGCGCTGTCAGATGTCTTGCTCTGGCAGCACTTGCTGCAAAGGAGGAGATAAAAGGTTGGCTGCTGTGCTGGCCACTTGTGGAGTTGCATAGGTGGGATCCCCCTTTCCATCATGGTGTTGGTGGGCTTGAAGGAGCGCTGTAATTTACATGCGTTTGCTCCACGGCTTCCGAGCTGCCACTGCAGACTCTGGACATGTGTGTAGTGGAATGCTGACACCCCGAACATCTTGGGTTCGTGGTCCTCATGTCCTGGCACAGCCAACTCCGAGGCCTGGGGAGCAGGGCTTTGGAGGGTTTTGGCAGGCCTCTGTCAGGACATAAAGGCTTCAATATGGCATGGTGGTAAATCATCAAGCTGCTGGGATGAGCTCCAGCCTTGTGGGACTATGTAACTGGCAGTCAGCCTGAGCTGAGACCCCAGGCCTGAGCAGCCCTGGAACTTTCCTTTGTGGCTGCAGATGGAGCTGCTTCTCGTAGGGTCAGCTGAGGTGCACTTTCTGCTGTCCAGCTGAGAGAGAAAGCTGCGCATCATGCTGTGCACACTCAAATGGCTTTGCTCCAGGGTTCAGACCCTTGCTAAGCAGTTACATCCTTTCCCTTCCCCCATAGAGGCAGAAGGCTCTGGAGTTCAGCATTTCACCCTCAAAAAAACCTCACTGTAACCAGCACTGTCAGCTCATGCATTTTTATCTGCGGATATCTGATGCTATTTCACAAAACTCCCGTTCCTGGTGTCAAATGGTGAGATGGGAAGTTCCATTTTTTAGCTAAACTAGTACGTTTCTGATCTTGTGGGCTGCAAGGAAAAGCTAGAGACCTTGAGCCTGAAAGGCCTCACACAACAGAAGGGCAAGTTAAAAAAAAGTAGTAATATTATAATAATAATAGTAATAATAATAGCCTTCACCTTTATAATTTTAACACAGCTTTTACTTCTGAACCAGTATCGTGTGTTTCAGAGGCAAGAAACTGGGCTTGACTCCTGACATCTGAGAGCCCAGGTTTGGCACTGAAAGGTGGGGGATTTCTGTGCTGGAGGGCTGAGTGTGCTGCTGTGGGGTGGCAGGATGGCCAACACACCCAGCCCTCCAGTGTTGGCCTCGACATGGGGTCAGCTTGCGTCTCTCAGAGAAAATGCTTCCTTGCTTCCATCCTCCCTTGCATCTTGTACTGTGCGCTCTGATACCACCTGTCTGCAAAGCATGCTGGAAGAGGAGGGATCACGTTGCTAAAAGCTTTTTTCTGTATAAACAAAGGCAACTGTGAATTCATTTAAGTTACCCGTAGTACTCAGAGTCCTGCAAGGCTTACGTGTAGCTGCACTGCTGTGTGTGTGCACTGAAAGGTCTGCTTTACACCCAGAGCACGGAGTGACTTTTACAGATGCTGAAGATAAGGGCATCTCTCCAGTTGCAGAATGAAGTGATGGCACCCTGATGATCTGATGGCAGAAACCTGCAAACTTCTGACAGTTAATTCCTTCATTCAGCAGTTAGCTTAACTAAAACCAAAGATAATTCTAATACCATGTTCCTTTGTAGTTCACCAGCACCTACCAGGCATAATAACTATGTGTTATTAACTGAGCACAGTCTAACCATAGTAGCACAGCAGCAGGCATGTGCCCTGCTTAGGACATGGACATCTCTCCTTATCCTCACAATTCAGGGTGAGTAGCAGAAACAGACAGCTAACCAGTGGAGTAGCTTTCTAATAATCAGTTTGTATCACCTGTGCTCATGAGTGGCTGTCCTGAGAATCCATCATCTGTTCATCCTTTCGGGAATATGTCTTACACTGCTTTTTTCGCCCTAGACCTTCCTCTCTCAATTCTGGTACCTACATACTTCCATGAAATTCACAGGAATGTTGAGCCTTTGGGCACCTCACATCTGGTGATGTGCTCGCTTGAGGTTTATCACTTGCTTTTTGTCCTGTGTGGAGTCTGTCTGGTCTGGCTGGGGAGAGGAATGACGTGCAGAACCACTGCTCACTCTGCCGAAACCTGTAGCAATTTGCTGTGGCAGATTCCCAGAAGTGTAATAAGAACTAACACTGCACTGGACAATCTGTCTTGCGGATGCAGTGTTGATCAGGAATCCTTTCATTTTGGGAGGAGAATTTCAAATTTTATTAGAGGTTTTCACGTTCCTTATTAATGGATCTCTGCAGTTGGCCCTTCTGGGAATTCTGCCAGGGAGCTGTGAAATTGGTCAGGTTGGACAATAAACTCCTATAGCTGTTGTTGGCATGCGCTGAGCTGCACATGGCAGGGCTAATGGAATCTGTTGCAGTTACAACCATGAATATGTAGCTGTCAGCGGGCAGGCTGTAGAGCGGGGCGGGGAGAAAGCTGGCGTGCAGATCTGAGAGCCAGAATGCAGCTGCGGAGCCTTCTGCAGTGTGTCTGTCTTTTCGTCTCTCTGAATCTGATCCTGCAAGATGCCAGCCTCCTCAGAGGGGAGGGGAGGGGAGGGGAGAGGTGGGACGAAGTGCCTCCCTTCTCACTCATTTCCAGCGCTGCCGAAATTACTCACTCGTGATAGGATGGGCGGGTGATTTGAGGCGGGAGCATCAGACTGCGCTGCTGCATCTGCCCGGTAACACCCCAGGCATAAAGAGCCGCGTATCAGGTTCGACTCTGCGAATGTTGCATTTAGCAACTGCGTGCCAGGCAGGGCAACAGTGCCTGATGGAGGAGAGACACAGATTTTATAGCGCACGGATAAATGAAAGAGTTTGCTGGTTCTACCTGAAGCTGGAAAGTGAAAAGTCATAGTACTCCGTGTGGGGTTTTTTTGGATTTGTAATCAAAGGAGTCTTTTGACAATAAGTGACTGGTTTAATTGAATATTCCTGAAGTTGGAAGCTGACCACTACCCCCCCTTGGGCATTTGCTTCTTGCACCACTCCTTCCTCCTGGTGGCACATGATGGTGGGAGCTTGCTGGCAACTGCAGGAACATCAGGGACCAGAGGAGGATGAGGGACCAGATTTTTGAAGGAGGTTTAGAGACCCTTTATTGGATGTTAGCTGCACTATGGGGCAGAAAAAGTGCTTGGCTTCTCAAGGCAGCCAAAGTCCCACGGTTTGCATAGCTGTGCTGCTGCTGTAGGTTGTTGCATAAATGCTACTGTGGTTGGTGGTTCTGGCCTCAGCTTCTCTACAGCACAAGACTCAGTCCTGGATGGTGGGACACAGCACGTCTCTGTGTTTGGACACTTGCATTTATGGTTTTACCTTTGCTGCAGTGAACTCCAGATAAATAAAGGAGGTCAGCATCTGAAGCTATAACCCAATATCCTCTCCGTGTTTTAAATTTATTAGATGAAATAAGTAGAAAAATGCTGGTTTGGGAAACATAGTGAGATTTAAAGTGCTTTGCAAAGAGATGCTGGAGTTTTACATGCAGATGCACATCCTGAGCTCTGATCCCTCTGGGACCAGAGCAAGCCCAGATGGTGACTCCTCCAAGTGATTATTTTTCTGCCTTAAGCCTTTCCAGGAATTTGTGTGGGCAGACTGCCAGTGGACACTGGCTGTCCAGACAGTTTAGCAATGTTCCATGTGTACTCATTGCCAGAGATACCAAAGTCCAGCTGCTCTCCCTGATCTCTTTGTCCCTTTTACCTTCCCAGCCATAATTACACGTCTGCATGCACGCACGCACTTGTGACACACACAGGAGCAAAAAATCACCTGGTGTTTCCTGCTCGTTTGCATATCTTATAAAGCTGTGGTTGACACCTCTAAAATTTAAGAGAAAGGAAAGCTCCAGAGTCAGAAAAATGTCTTAAAAAAAAAAAAAAAAGAACATACAACTAACAAGCACTGCAGCACACCACAGAAGGAGACAGGCGTTCATCTTTCTAGGACAGCCAGCAAAAAACTGTTTAACCAGGTCTTGTACCTCTTGCCTTTGAGACACTCTTGTTTGGGTTGTCTCCCTTTCAAGCAAAATCAGTCCTGTCTTATCTTTACTGTTGCTGGAACTTGAATTATGCTGAAAAGTTACCATTTTACTTTTAAGTCTTGAAGTAGAAGTGGAGTTTTATGGTGCATATTTGCATTTTGTGCAAATCCAGTCAAAGTTCAAAGTCTCATTGTGAAAGGCTTGGGCTTGGAAAAGTGGGGCAGTATTCACTGCACTGTGGCTGTCTCATCCCTTGTCTCCATTAAATTTATTCATTCCTCCTGTGTTCTCCAAGAGATTTTGGGCAGCCCTTTGGTTACCAGTAAAGATGAAGTCAGCCATCTGAAAGATTTATACCAATAAAACCAAAATGCGCGACCCAAAAGAGTTAATATTTGGAATTTTTGAAGGATGCTAGCTTTGACATTGGCGGCCATCCAAACCTCAGTGGTTCAGTGCTATTTAGCAGAATAACATCTTCGCTTCAGCTCCTGCATAATGAAACCTCTCCCCATTTCATAGAGCGTCGTAGTACTACTTTGGATGCTGAGAAGCTGAACCTAGATGCCTTGAACTTCTGGAACCACTGGTTTTGGGGAGCCTGGTTTACCCATCACAGCAAAAGAGCCTGTCCTTATTCAGCCCCGTGTACAAGTTCCCTCCCTGCTCTGTTGCAAGCGGAGAAGCCAGCCCTGTGCCTCTGCTCCCAGCTTTTCCCCATGGGAACGTATTTAAATTCTGGATTTACAGCTCATGTTCCAGAAGAGATTGGAGGATGGTCCAAGCCCTGCACAAGCTCCCCATGGCATGGGGAGCAGGATGAGCACCCCATGCTGAGGATGTGTCCCCTGGGCAGCTGCCTGGGCCAGGATCTGCTGACTTACCTACCCAAGCTGACTGCCCGGGGCAGAAGGCTACAGAGAGCTAAAGTTAACCAAGGATGACTGCGCAAATGTGAGCTCGGCAGTTTTATTTTTAGTCGAACTTAAAAAGAAAAATCTGTAAGTCATGTGTAATATAATAATTTTAGCTGTTGCCAAGACACGCTGAGCAACTGTTAGGAGGAGGGGAAGGCCCGTGCTGATGTAGCAGGGACCCTGTCTCCTGGCTGCCCCCGTCGCCGCAGTCGTGCTGCCGAGGTGATGGTGCTGACAGACCAGGGCAGGTCAGGATAGGGCCTGGGCTGCTGCGCTCTGCGTGTCACCGGCCCTTGCGCATCTGCACCTGCCCTGAGGTCTTTCATCCTCCCTATCTCCTCAAAGCCAGGGTATCTGCACTGAAACAGTGCTTTACCCCCCTCCTCAGCTCTAGCTGTTGGTGTTTCATTACTGTTTATCAATATTTAAAGAATGGAATAATTAACTTAAGACTGATTGTATCAAACCATTATAAGGTTCGGACTTTTCCTGCAGGCTTACAGCAGCTTGGAGGGCCATAAACGCAAAGAGGGCTTTTAAAGATAGGTTTAATCTGAGTCTAGTGTGTCTTCAAAGTACTTCATACACATATAAACATCAGGCTTATTGTTCATTAGAAGTGAGGCAGCAGGGAAAGAAATCTCCCAGAGGAATATTACTTGCCATAAGATAAGTATCATTACTGCTGCTCAGCATTCCCTTTAAAGTGGGCTATATCCTATTTCCATCTTCTTTCACATCCACTCTTAATTCTGTCTCTCTATTCTCCTAACACGTAATGCATGCTTTTCTTGTTGAGCTGCCACTCGTGTGAGGTGCTCAGTTTCTCATCACCTGTTTTTGCACGATTTTCAAAACAGCCAGAAATGCAGATGATAGGTGGTGGCTGGACAGGAAAAGTTTCACTCTCCATGAAGATTGATTAGTCAAGGCAATGTAGGTTTCAGGAAGAGAGTAAATGTGTTTTAGTTAAAATATTTTTCTTTAACAGGAAATAGAAGAGTTAGAAAGACTCTGTTGCCTTTGGATGAAATAGGTGATGCAGAGAAAGCAAGTTACTTGCTCCAATAGCAAAATCAGCCCAGTATAAAATTGTGAGTTTTTGCAGTGGCGGGGGCTCAGGATTTGGATCAGGAAACAAACATGCTTTTCCAAGAAGTTCTGGGCAGGTGTTGCCAAGGCTGAGTAGTTTGCTCAGTGTTTGGGCCTGTGGCCACGGCCATGAGTGTGGTGCCCGCAGCCTCTCTGGTGCAGCAGTGGGGTTGGATCCTGACAGAGATGGATATAGTGCCAGCACCTGGCTCTGGCCTACCTGCATGTGACAGGGAGCTCTTCCCAGCAGAGTCCTGCCCGGATACCTGAATGTGAGGCATCAGTTAGCAGAAGGAGTTCAAAGCACTGGGTCAAAAAAAAAAACCCCACCAGACATCAAAAACCTGGCTCAGATCCATCCCTGGCTCTGGGCTGCTGCTGTAAATAGCTCGCGTGGCTGAAGTTCATTGCCAGACTGGGAGATGAAGCACACGTGTCCCTGTAATGAGCTGTGGTGTGGGGACAGGAGGCAGCTGCTGCCTCCACAGCCCTGCGTGGTGTCACGTGAAGTCGCCCTGCTGGTGTGTCTGTTGCTACCAATATTTTGTGTGTGCCTGTTCCTCAGGGCTCCCTGCTGTGCTCTCATGTTTTTTTTAGGGCACGTTAGGGTGAAGGCAGTGTCATCATTGCAGGGGAAGAGGAGGCTGGAAGAACAAAGCAGACACCATAGAGACATGGAGGGTTTCTGTAGAGGAAGGAGAATGGGCCTTGGGAAATAAATGGCTGCTGCTAAATGTGCCAAGTTACAGCCAGATTGTTTCTGATATGCCTAAATTTTAAAATGTTTTCCTGATGCATTAGCAGACAATGCCCAGGATTTTTCCTGCTGTTTACAGCATAGCTAGCTATCAGCTGCTCCTTGATGTGAGAATGATAATGCCTGACCTTTTTTTTTTTTCCCCAGAGGTTTTTTTTTCCCTGTTTGCTGATTTAGGGAGTCTGCTTGGTTTTTTTTGGTTTTTTTTTTGTTTGTTTTTTTTTTTCCCATTTCTCATTGCTGACAATATGACTCCCATCTCCTTTGCCCACCCTTTCGTTGCAGAATCCAGAGGAGCTGTCGGAGGATCGTGCTCACAGGGAGATGATTCCTCATGAAGTCACTGGATCCCCTGCAGAAATCAAATGTGACTTTTCATTTATCAGACTGAAATCAGAGCCAGCCAGACAGTGAAGCAAGCACAGTGGAGGGGGGACGGCGAAAGATGAAATCCAACCAAGAGCGGAGCAATGAATGCCTGCCACCTAAGAAGCGAGAAATCCCTGCCACCAGCCTGCCTTCGGAGGTGAAGCCGGTCCTGCCAAACGAAAACCACCGTGCGGATAACCTGGCATGGCTCCCCAGCACACCCAGTGGCCAGGGCGGCCTGGGGGGCAGGCACCGGCCCGGGGGCACCTCCTCAGTGGAGGCAGGCTTGCAGCAGGGTTTGCACAAGTCACTGTCTGCAGGGCTGGACTACTCCCCGCCGAGTGCGCCCAGGTCCGTTCCAGCCCCTACCACTCTTCCCACGGTGTACTCGCCCGCCCTCTCCCAGTCAGGGACCCCCGTTTCCCCCGTGCAGTACACTCACCTGCAGCACACCTTCCAGTTCGTTGGGCCCCAGTACAGTGGATCGTACACCGGATTCATCCCCTCACAGCTGATTTCCCCAACAGCCAATTCTGCAACTGGCGCCGTGGCGGCAGCCACAGCCGTTGCGACCACTCCATCCCAGCGCTCCCAGCTGGAGGCTTATTCCACTTTGCTGGCCAGCATGAGTGGCTTAAGCCAGCAGGGGCACAAAGTTGAGCCACACTTGGTCAGGACGCCTGGACTGATTGCTGCTGGGTCTCCTCCACCCACCCAGCAGAACCAGTACGTCCACATTTCCAGCTCTTCCCAGAGCACTGTCAGAAATGTCTCTCCTCCAACCATCCCTGTCCCCCTGCACCCACATCAGACAGTGATCCCTCACACCCTCACGCTTGGCCCTTCCTCCCAAGTGGTGGTGCAGTACACTGACTCGGGGGGCCACTTTGTCACCAGGGATCCCCCCAAGAAGCCTGAGAGCAGCCGGCTGCAGGCGATGCAGGCCAAGGAGGTGCTGAATGGCGAGATAGAGAAGAGCCGGAGGTACGGCATTTCGCCTTCTGCCGACATGGGTCTAGTCAAAGCAGGCAATAAACCAGCTCCCCATCATTATGAGACCAGGCACGTGGTGGTCCACTCGAGCCCCGCCGAGTACGGTGTGCGGGATTCCTCAGGTGTCCGAGCCTCTGTCATGGTGGTCCCCAACAGCAGCACGCCCACGGCAGACATGGAGGTGCAGCAGGCCACCAACCGTGAGACCTCTCCTTCAGCCCTCAATGACAAGGGAAATTTGCACTTAGGAAAGCCAACCCACCGGTCCTATGCCTTGTCTCCGCAGCAGGCTCTGGGCCACGAGGGGGTGAAGGCGGTGGCCACGCTGTCCCCTCACACCGTCATTCAGACCACCCACAGCGCCTCCGAGCAGCTCCCTGTGGGGCTGCCGGCGACAGCTTTCTACACTGGGACCCAGCCGCCGGTGATCGGCTACCTGAGCGGCCAGCAGCAAGCCATCGGCTACCCCAGCAGCCTGCCGCAGCACCTAGTGATCCCGGGCACCCAGTCCCTGCTGATACCTGTCGGCAGCGCGGACGTCGAGCCGTCGGGAGTCACGCCTGCGATCGTCACGTCGTCTCCTCAGTTTGCAGCAGTGCCTCACACGTTCGTCACCACCGCCGTCCCCAAGAGCGAGAACTTCAGCGCGGAGCCCCTCACCACCCAGCCTGCCTACCAGGCCACCATGGTGCAGGCGCAGATCCACCTGCCTGTGGTGCAGTCCATTGCCTCCCCTGCCGCCGCGCCCCCCACGCTGCCCCCTTACTTCATGAAGGGGTCGATCATCCAGCTGGCCAACGGGGAGCTGAAGAAGGTAGAGGACTTGAAAACAGAAGACTTCATACAGAGCGCGGAAATTAGCAACGACCTGAAAATAGACTCCAGCACTGTGGAGAGGATCGAAGACAGCCATAGCCCAGGCATCGCCGTCATACAGTTTGCGGTGGGGGAGCATCGAGCACAGGTAATGGCAACGCATGATGGGCCGGGGGGGTTGGACTGGGATGCGTGCTCTGGCCCCCCCCAGGCCACATCACAGCTCACTCGCTTTGGATCAACTCGGGCTTGGTTCCTCATCCATCTGTGATTCAAACTGTAGACCAAAAATCAGCCCCCTTGTTGTGCTGGGGGATGCATCAGGTTGCACTGGTGATAAAGGTAGACTCTTGGGTATAAAAATGGGTCTCTTTTATGGCTGGAGAACTCACAGGAAGACTTACATGATTTTTGTGGGTTTTGATTAAAATACCAGCTAATGTAAGGAATATGAAAGGTTGCATTTTTCATTTTGATAGGCAGTTTTTACCATTCACACCAGAAAAGTCGTGATAGAATCAGATCAAAACCTACTCTCAAGAGCTAGGTAGGGCACAAGACATTGAATTTCCATGGCTTGAAAACTTGGAGCTGCTCAGAATGGTTCTCATGCACATACATTATTGAAATGCATTTCAGAGTTTTACTGAGGCTTCACTCGAAGGTAGTTTTACTATTGCATGACTCATGTAAACTCTGTGGTCAAGTGCAGTTTGGAAGGAAAAACCATCTATGTGTCTGGGCAGGCTGTGCTTCTGACCTTTGTTTATCTGTTTGCAAAGCAGGAAGAAAACCCGTAACTTTCCAGAGGTGTTTTTAGGTTGAGAATGAGTGCATATTGATTTTAAAGCCTTATCCTGATGCTGTCCATTTTCTGAGCAATTTAGATTCTGTTGGTTGATGCTGAAAAGTTCAGGTGTACTGTGTAGCATTTGGCTTCCTGGAGGTAATCAGTCTAGATAATCCTGTTGCAAATCTTTTTGTTTTGGTGCGAGTGCTGTGAACTCCACTATCTGCCCCTCTGATGCTGCAGCCTCAGCGCTGGAGAAGCAGAAGGAGAGAGGGAGAATGAGAGGAACTGGACATGAGCACAGGTAGTAACACACCTCAGGCTGATGGTTTGGAGGAGAAAAGCAAATGGTGACGGTACTGAGGAGCAGATCACACAATTTTTTTCACACTTTCAGCATCCTGTGGCCTGTCCTTCACCAAGTGCTACATCTGGCACATCCTCCTTCTCAAGTCCAACAAGCGGATTCCCTGTGTGGATTTGTTCATGTATGTGCCTTCATCTGCACAGCTGTTTGAAGTCGAGCCTCTGGTGCTTTCAATATAGAGACTCGATTTTTTTCCCTACTGCTTAACTGTATTTTGGCGCATTTCAGGCATCGTGGTTAGAGGAACTGCCCTTGGATCAGTTTCTCTAATTTGCCGTGGTGCCTTGAAGAATGAGATTTCAAAGCTAGCAATCTCCACTCTGCAATTTTCATCTTGCTCACATTTCTCTGCCTGCAGCCAGGCCATCGGTGTCTGCACAGGTACAAATGAGCAGGTAGCATTGGTGTCATGTCTCGGTCACAGCCCTGCTGTCAAGGCAGGCAATGGGCTGCAGTCCTGGGAAGAGCTGTGCCTTTGCAGGGGCTGGAGTGCCATCCTCTGGCAGAAAGGGAGCGAGTCCGAGGCTGTACAAATCCGGGGCCTGGCACACAGGTCTCACCCAGCAAAGTGTCACCTTACAGAGAAGCCTGTCGGGAGCAGGCTGACATCATCGCAGCTGAAATACTCCCCAGCTGTGTTTCCCACCGGGATGCTTCCAGAATGGAGGGCGAGTCATGTAGAGATATGATTAGAAACAGGGGTTTAATTTAGGTTTCCTGCAGATTCCAGGACTTGGGTCTCTTCCCAGATCAGCTGTGTCCCTGCATAGCAAGGACGACTGCTGGTTTTCCTTCGCCTTGGGGCGGGGGGAGAGAAAGAGAGAGAGAGCGTGTGTGGATTTCTACATGCTTGAAGTCTCTGTGACCTCACCCTTAGCCTGCCGTGGCACTCTGGAAGTATTCAGTCTTATTTGCAGGTGCGCAGCATTGGTTTCTCCGTAGAAAATTTCCTGTGTGAAGAGGCTTAGTGTTTTTGCTGAAGGAGCCAGTACTTGCTCGCGCTGCTCTGAGCACTGGCACTGTGGTGCTGCCACGCTGAAATTGAGCTCTTGACTCCGGAGTGCAGGGGAATAGAGCTGAGTGTGTAGTGCAGCTCCACAAAGTATTTCATTACAATTGAGTTTCACTTGCATATGTGCTTCTGCAAGGAGGCAGCTTTTTGAGTGGTATTACCAAGGCAGTGTAAGTTGTAAAGAATAAGTGCCATACAAAAATAGTGTTGTTATCATTAGCTTTGGCTCACTTACTCCTCCCAGGGATCTCTGGGAAGTCATTATAATATTGATGAATCTGTATTTTCAGCCTCTGTGCAAACATTAGCTGATTTTCTCACCGGTTGAGGGACAGAGGTAGGAGATTATTTTCAGCTGAGCATGTACCACTGTAATGTAAACAGGGAGGCACCGTGCAGCTACTGTTGTGTCGTGTCACTGCAAGCCCACAACTGGCCCTCCCCAGCACAGCATTTAGGCAGAAAGGGGTCATCTTCCCTCCTTTTCCAGTCCACCTGGAAAATCCATCCCTCTTCCAGGTAAGGAAACCTAGAGGAAAATCAATGCATCCGAAGGCCTTAACAACTGAAATAGCTGAACTAACTGTCTTTACCCCTGGAGGGGTGCCAGGTTTCCATTTCACAGCATCCTGGCTCTGGATTAAGAAGTCAAATAAGAATCAACTGGGTCAGAACCCAAAGTCCAGCTGCTACTCCTCTGCATTCAAGGTGCCTAGAAGACAAAACCGATGGATCTACATCTGTTTGGAATTCCACATATTATTTTTGTAATAAGAATTTAGTCATTATTACCTGTTTGTCCTTTTGCTGCCAGAACACAGAAGCCAGTAATTCACCTCTCTTGATCTTAAGGTCAAAGCACACAGACTATGCAAAATAAATTCTCTGAACTGCTACATTTGAGTTCCTAATAATTTCTAAAGTATAGATTAAATGGAAAAAAATGAGCATACAGTTTTTAATGTTCCTTTTTTTTTAAAAAAGAAAAACCAACAAAAGCAAACCAGAATCATAACCACTAGAGATGGGAAAGTCCCATTAGAGCATCCAATTAGTAACCCTAACTAGATTAGTTTAGTGCATATGATTTTAGACCATCATCTAGTTTAGTTTTCCCCTTACGTCTTTCAATGCACGCACAAACTTTTTCTCTGAGCTCCCCTTTTCATTTCCTTTGTCACCATAACAGACACAGAAAGAGATGTTGACTCAGTTCACTGCTGCAGATGGAGATCTCTCCCAGCCTTCTGCTCATGTGGTCTCTGTGTCCCCTGGTCACAGGACAGTAAGTCCTTTTGTCTCCAGGTGATGGGTGGCTGTGCTCTGTCCTCACGTTACTGAGTTCTGGGAGTGCAGCAGATGACACAGCTCGTGTGATAAAGGCGGCAGCCTGTGGTCTGCTGGACGAGAGGCGGCTTCTCTTGAGAAATTACGGGATTGCGTGACTGCAGAGAGCAGCAGCCCCTGATGTTCCAGCCCTGCCTGCCTTTGCTATAGTAACAGTGGACTGAATTGGGGTAGTTGCAGCCCTGGGGGGGTGCCGAGTCAGACCGTGTTCTGGAGAGTGGCTCCATGGCACGAGGTGCTGCCTAGAAATCTCTTACAGGAAATCTACTCTTGGGAAGGCATCGGAGTGCGGGGGGAACACTAGAAGTCCTGATGTTTCTGAATAGGGGAGCTTGTGTGGGAGCATGGCAGTGCAGAGGCTTCTCTCTGTGAGAAGAAGAGCTTCTATTCTGTGAATCCACCCAGTTGTTTCTTGGGCCGGAGGATCTTTTCAGCACCCACAGCAATGCCTTCAGTGGAGAGCTCTGCTGCTTAATTGCACATTGTTTCCAGAGCTGCTTCCTTCTCTTTGTTTCCAACCTGCCACTCCTAGTTTCATCACATTTAATAGCATTATGGAGAAAAACATTTAATTGGAAAATGTATGTTTACATTTACTAAAATATTGTTCACACGAACCACTTTCATTAGGCACCTTTTGCTTTCGTGCTTGTTATTTTGGTTGCAGCAGCTAGGGCCAAGACTAAAGTTGTGTTTCTAAATGATGGGAAGGGCGTTTCCTGAGCATCAGATCTGCCAGCCAGTAATATCTGTATTCCAGCTCCGGCTGGGATTTCTTAAGCTGTCTTAAGCCTTTCTTGCCTACTGAGTTTGGCTGATTTGTTTGGCTGGTTTGAATGTAATAATTACAAAGGGTTATAGAAAGTTGGCAGATTTCAGTGGCTGCACCAAAGATTTTTGGGTGTTTTCACTAGTCAGTGTTAACAAATACAAATATGGATTTAGCTTGTAGTAGAGCCTCAGTATGCTTTGAGAGGAACCAACATGTTTGTTTCTTACTTTATCCCCTTTCTAATAGGTAGAAAAGTTCAAAATTTCCCTCTATTGTCCTGTAATAAATAGTGGCAAAATACTGGGGGTGCAGGTAGGAAGATTTTAAAGTAAGGGGGTTTGTGTTTTAATGCAGTAGTCAGAAAATATTTTGGGGGATTGTTTTTACTGAACTTTCACACTTCAAAGGTCTTAAACTACTGTTGTTTTTAGAGGATGGTTGCCTCAAATCCCTCCTTAGCTGAATCCAGAAGCAGACAGCTAAAACAGGGCTTAATAATCCATGAGGGAACCCCTTTCAAATCAATAGTGGTACATGCACAGTGGGACCAGATTGTGGAGGTTTCAGCAGCCACCATCTTTGGAATTATTCATGATCACCACCGCCAATTCTGGCATGTGTTTCAGTGATCAACCCTTCAGGCAAGTGTTTTGGATGCTGCAGTAAAAAAAAAAAGCATCATGTGGGGTGGAAGTGTGTTGACATCAAGGGGAAGTTGTGTGTTGATGAGGGTGATGCACACAAGCAAGTATGATTCCCACAGATACAAATACCTTTCGACAAGGATGGAAAAGTAAAAAAAAAGAAAGAAAAAAATGCAGCAGGCAAGCAGGAATAAAGAAAGAGGTGAGAAAAAGCAATATAAAGGAGAAAGCTGTGTCCACCAGATGATCCATGGCTGGAGACAGGCTACAGAGAGCAGTTTACATGTAAGTCCATGGGAGATTCTGGATACTCAGTACTTCTCCTGGTTATACTCCAGTTAAACTGAGATACCTATATATAGAATAGAATCCCAAGCTCTGGGCAAATATTTCTGCAAATCCTGATGCTGGAGTGTTTCTACCCAGCACATGAAGGGATGGGGTTTTCATGGTTACCTCACCCCACTTTTTCCATAGTTCAGAGCTTAAGCCAGGGCTCGGGTCAGGTGCCTTTCCACTATTGCAGTGTGTGTAGTTTGACTGTTGGCAAATAGTTCTGCTTGGAAAAAGTTTAGCATGACAAAACTTGATGGAGTATCTTATGCCTCTAAACTACTCCTTTTGAAAGAGCTTGTACAATGGCTTACTGTGTTGGGCAGGTGGAGTGGCAGGATAAAGTGTTATCTACTGGCCTAGCTGCAGAAGTACATAACATATATTTATAGGCTCAATTAAGTTTTTTCCAACAGAATCAACCCTTTCATAAACAGCAGTTGGCTGCTAGTGCCTGGCATGCACTTGGTCAGAGGCACCATCAACATCCAATGGGAATCATGGGTTTCCTGGTTCTGGAGCATCCATCTCTGAGCTGTCGGACTTTCCTGAGCAAGTCTTCTTGCCCAGAAGGACTGTGGAGCTGGTGGGGTGTGAGGAGCACTACCAGAGGCCTTGCTTGCAGGGAGGGCAGCTGTGGGGGTGGCATTGCTAGCAGGGAAAGGGCAGGGCTGCTGGGGGCAGTGCTGCCATAAGAGTCCAGCCTCTTCTGTGTGACAGACCGTGCAATTTCATCCAAGGTTCACACTTAATATTATGAACAAATGTGTTGGAACACTAGAGTGCAGTGTGCATCTCAAACTGCTTCTGTGTCGAAATGCATTTTTAATGATGCAAAGCCATACTGGGTCTGACAGTGTTACTCATTCCCAGAGGCAAGAGGTGGTTTCACAAGCCTGCTGTGATGTTCCTTTTAAGTGAGTCCATGGTCCTGGATAGAGAAGGCTCTCCAGGCAGCTGGTATAGTCCATGCCCCCTGAATGGCTCAGAAATGAGGTGAGCCCATGTATTCAGGTGGTCTCCTACCCTTTTTCCCCTATATATAGGGTTGCACCATCACAGTGGGATCCTGTCCCCATGCCTGAGAAGAGCTCCAGAGGACATGAGGACTGTGGGAGCAATGTGTATCTGTCTTCAGCACAAGCCAGCCTCTTACAGTCACAGACCTCAACTGGTGTGACAGGCAGCAGTTAAAAACACGTGCCAAGTTTTTAGTATAGAAGTATTAGTCAGAATTTCCTGCTCTCTTTGTAGTGTGCTGGGGAGGGGGGGGAAATCAGCTCCATGGATTGAGAATCACATGAGTCCACATCAAGTGTTTGAGCCTGCAGTGAGTGCTGAACTGCTACCACGTGCAAAGATAAATGGGTATTTTATCATGTTTTTATCAGGTGTTTTATCATGTTGGGACCTCAAGGCAAGGTCAGGGAGCAGGGGGCACCTGCTGTTGGTCTGTTCTGGCTATGGCAGCTCCCTTTAAGATAGATAGGATTCCTCACCAGCTGTGTCTCTAAAGTGGGGTGAAGCATGGGAAAAGGGGGACGTGGTACAGAAAAGGAGATAAGGTACAGGAACTGCAGGAGGAGGAGGGATGACCACCTCCCTGAGGAAGTGCTGGAAGTAAACTCTGCAGCAGAGTGGAAGACCAGGTGTGAGGAAGGAAGAAACTGAACTGGTAACAGACTGCTGGGACAAGGCTGGCTCTCACTTGCTACAGCTCTGTATGTGCTCATGGCCTTCCCCTGGCAATCAGAGTGCCTTCACCCTTTCATGCTGCTCAGTGAATGCTTGTTGGGACAGAGATCAGGATGGCACTCCTGTGATCATTTAGGAAATCATGTCAGAACTGAGAGCTTCTCTTGTGCTATCCTGTAGTTGGAAAGAGTCTTGAGATTTGAATTACAGGTTTTAGGTACCACAAGGGGATGGTGGGAAGCAGCTTGCCATACACTGAAGCTGTTGCAACTCTTACACCTGTCTTGAGTGGCTGCATAAAGGTGAAGCTTGATTCCTGATGAGGTTTGTGCTATGAAATACTGAGCTCAGAGAAAGTATTAACAGCTGGGTGACAAGGGCTGGTGTGAAGTCTGGTGACCAATATTCTGATTTTGCAGAAACTGAACATCTGCTTTGCAATTCCAGCTTTGTCCTTCTCCCCCGTGACAAGCACTGCACATGTGTGAGGGCTCATGGAGTGATCTCATGCTCTCCCCTCTCTCTCCCTCTGTCTCCCTGTGTTGTCCCGTCTCTTTCTGCAGGTCAGCGTGGAAGTCTTGGTAGAATACCCTTTTTTTGTATTTGGACAAGGCTGGTCATCCTGCTGCCCTGAAAGAACCAGCCAGCTCTTTGATTTGCCATGCTCCAAACTCTCGGTGGGGGACGTCTGCATATCGCTCACGCTCAAGAACCTGAAGAACGGCTCTATTAAAAAGGGCCAGCCCATGGACTCAGCTAGTATCTTGCTGAAGCATTCAAAGAATGACAGTCTAGCTGGAAGTAGACACAGGTATGCGGAGCAGGAAAACGGGATTAATCAGGGAAGCGCACAGATGTTAGCTGAGAACGGTGAACTGAAGTTTCCGGACAAAATAGGATTGCCTGCAGCACCTTTGCTCACCAAAACAGAACCCAGCAAGCCCCCAGCAACGAGGAAGAGGAGGTGGTCAGCCCCCGAAACACGAAAACTAGAGAAATCAGAAGAGGAGCCACCTTTGACTCTTCCCAAGCCTTCTTTTATTCCTCAGGAGGTTAAGATTTGCATTGAAGGTCGATCCAACGTAGGAAAGTAAAAGATGTTTGGGGAAAGGAAATTAGGCTATCCCTTGTCATTTTTATCCAGATTACTGTACTGTAGACTAAATAACCCAGTATTTACATGTTATCATCTTATTTTAGGTTTATGTTATAACCTTGTTGTTATAGTTGCAGCTGGTATTATGCAGGAGACTGGTGCATATGTTTTTCCACAAGTGTTTGTCAGTGACTAGGTTTATCGAGAGCTACAGAAGGGGCAGTATCTGCTTCACACACCTTTAGTGGAAATGAATGTGTTGTCATGGCTCCTGTTTTCTAACACCTCGTGTAGGACAGGGTCCAGCTGTGATTTTTTTTTTTCTTTTCGTCGCTGTTTTTTTGAGGGATTTTTTTGGGGTTTTTTTTTTGTTTGTTTTGTTTTTTGGGGTTTTCTTTTGAGGGGGTTGTTTTGTTGTTTTGGCTCCTGTTCTAGTTTTATTGGGGGGAGGTGAGGAGAAGGGAACTGTAGCAGAGGTGTGTGTCAAACAAATGGGGTGTGTGTGGGTGTGTGTGTGGGTGCGTGCCAGCCCTCAGGGCGGGATGGCCGCTCTCTGGTGGGTTGGTGATGAGGTTTCCTTACCCCAGGTGGATGCTGAGGACACAACCCTTGGGTGTGTTACTGAAAAGGATCAGACAGTCTCTGATGTTTTCAACAACAAGCCAACTCTACTCAAGGCTCTACTATACATATATATATATATATATATATATATTTGTATACATGCTGAGGCTGTGCCTGAGCCACAGGATAGTTNTGTGTGTGTATATGTATATATATATTTTTCCCCCATGGGGTCTGACTGCACTGATTTTTATTCCTAAAGCAAACTGCCACACCACATTTCCTTTCTGCTTGCTAGTGCAGTTCCATTGCCCGGAGTCAGTGACGGCGAGGCTGTGCTGACTCCGGCGCCGGTCGCCCTGGAGGTTTCCCTTGAGGGCAGGGGTGGGTGGGTGCGTGCGTGTGGCGTGGGTGTGCGTGGGTGTGCGAGGAGGCCTCTGGCTCTGCAGATGCGCCTGGCTCAGGCTCACTCCTGTTTCTGTGCAGTGTTAGACAAATCGACCGGGTTACGCCATTGACATTTGCTTCCACAAGGTAGATGCAGACTGCCCCTTTGAGATCACAGGCATCCATCGTTTGCAGTTAGGTTGCAAATCCTTGTCTTTAACTCTAGTACTGGTTTTAGTTCATGGTTATGGACAACTGGTGCCACTTTTTTCAAATTGCGGTGTGTGACACAGGAATCCGCTGTTGAAGATGAACCTAGAATGTCTTTAAGCACTTAAAATGCTGTTCACACTTTATTGCTGAGCATCCTGGTCTAACACGCAGTACGTACTGTATATCACTTTAATCTGCTCGGAAAGCAACAACAAACAAATCTCTTCAACACTGTAACTACATGCAACTATGTAAAGTTTTCTCACAGGCAAGATGCTGAAAGTTTTAATGTGGTTTCAAAGGGATGAATGTGAATTATTGAACTAGTATGTGACAGTCATTGTCCACAAAGGACTACTTAATAGGAGGCACTTTTTAAACTTTAATGCTTGAGAAAGAGTTAAAGGCATATGCGAGCTGACATAATAAAAAAAAAAAAATAAGAGAAAGGAAAAAGGAAAGAGGAAAAAAAAATCATTGTCCAGTGTTTTTGAAAAAGATGGACTTTAAAGAATCTTGCAATTTGCACATCTTGAGTTTATCATTTGTGTGGTATTCCTGCAGTTTTTACCTAATAATGTTGTGGGGTGGGGTGGGGGGGTCTGAAAGAGCATAAACAAATGTAGCAATTACTCACTAACCTGCCTACGCTCTAGGCCATTTCATAGGGTTACGTTCCTTTCAGAGTTCATTTTCGGTCTTTCTACCGTATCAGCCACACAGAACCAGGTCCTACCAGGACACCTCTGAGAATTTTTCTTCAGACTTGCTGAGAGAGTTTTCCAGAAAAAAAAAACCTAAACATTTCTATAAGTAAGCAAGGTGTTTGTTTGTTTTGAAAACAAACCTATTGTTATTTTATTATTATTAATATTATTATTATTTGTTATTTTAATTGCTTCGTTTTCCATTGGAAAGGCGACATTTCAAGAGTTTGGTACAAACCAAGTAGGAGCGGGGGGTTTCATGCGTTCAGTCTTTTCTTTCCCCAGGTAGGGCCGGGTCCTCTGAGGTGCTGTGCACCCAGCCTCCTGCACGAGCCTCGGGGAGGTGTGAGTATGAAGTATGTCGGGGCTGAGTGCTAAAGCCTGTCGCTGCCTCTTGAAAGATCCCAGGGGGATTCCAGTGGGATCGTGCTTGGGCCCTCCGTGAGCGAGCGTTCATGTCGTCGTTTTTGGTTGGCGAGTTCACGTCCTTCAGGTAGTTTTTCAAGAAGCTGTACTCACAGGGAGAACAGGAAATCAAAGTCAGTCATTAGAAACACAGTAACCTAAAGTGAACAAATTTATTTAAACTCTTGTTTTCCCTCTCCCCTGAAATACAGTGCTTTTCTTTGAGAAAAGAAATGTTAACCCGGAACTCCATCTTTGACTCTTGTTACTTGTTACTTGAAATTTAGCTCACACCAGACCTAATTGTTTTTATACCATATTCTGGGGTGCACCAAAAAGTTGAACTATGTTTAAAATAGCTTGAAACCTTTTATTGAATTTCCTTGAATTTTATTAACCTCTCGGCAGGCTACCAAATAGCTGAGTGGGTTTCTTCTCACAATCACACAGCTTAGTGCTTATTTGTTAATATTTCTGCTCAGAGAAGTTGCTTAATCTTCCATATACTCTGCTCAGGGCACTTGCAATTTATTGTTTTGTTTTGTTTCCTGGTTTTTTTGTTTTTTGTTTTTTTTTTGGTTTTTTTTTGGTTTTTTTTTAAAGCTTTGATGGTAAAGGAATAGAAAGAATTACAGATTTTAGTTCACAGTCGTACCACTATTTCTGTACTTCACGTGTACTTGGAAAAAAAGAAATCTCAAGTAAAAAACCATATACATACACATTTGTGGTTAATAAGGAAGCAGGGGCTATTAAACTGACTGGATCTATTCAACTAACACTAAAAATAATAATAATAAAAAATACATTTGGAGCAATAGGAATGTATTAGTTCTGTGCTTGTATTTTAGACTGAGGAATTCTGAAATAACTGGTTCTTTCCAAACAATTGTCCCCTTCCATGCTTTAGCTTTTGTAGGATGTGCAATACTTTACGTGCCAACTTAGACTCACCTGTGCGGTGTTAGCTAGATCTCATACCCACTTCTGATTTCCCTTGGTTTTGTCTCTTTCGAATTCTTTCTTTCTTTCTACCTTTCTCCCTGCCCTCCCCCCGATTAATAAATCCCTCCCTGTCTTTCCCCCTCCAAAAAACCCACACCATATTAAGGGTAGAAAATCCCTTGCCCCGGGAAACATGAACCCTTTTTTGTAGTTGTTGTTTAAAGAGATCCAGGAAGAAAAAAAAAAAAAAAAGGCAAAAAAAGAGATGTATTCATGTCTACACGGCATCCAGGCAGAGGGTGGCACTCGGTCATATGGCCGAGTGTCACCTTCCGCCTGGACACACGCACACAGGAGCTGGCTCCCACTGGGGCCAAGTCCTTTGCAAGGTGGGGCTTTGCCTCTCCCTCTGGCACTGAGCATCCCTTGTGAGCAGCCCCAGGCCTGGGAATGCCATCGATCCCCAGGGCAGGTGCAAAACACCACTGGAAAGCATGAGGATGCTGAGGTGAAGCTGAAGGAGGAGGCTTGGCCTCTGCAACGCGTGGTGGCCGCTTTGCAATAGTAACTAACAGCAGTTTTCTTCTTGTCTGTTTGTTTCTTTCCTTTTGTAGCAGGCCTTTTTAGTTTACAACGAAATGCATACAATCACCAAGAAATTAGTCAGGGCAAAGAAAAAATAAGAACCTCTTTATAGGGATTTCTAAAAAAAAAAAAAATCTATTTGTCTGTCTATCTATCTATCTATCTATCTATCTATCTATCTATCTATCTATCATCTATCATCTATCTATATATCTATATATATAAAGTGACTGTTCCTTATAGCGTTTAACTTAGGCATTGTTTCAGTTTGTCTGGGCCACATCGTGGGGAATTTGAGTTTGATGTCACTTACCTCGAGTCCTCTGGTCGAGACCCGAATCGGAGTCACTGTTGACCTATTTTACCATTTTGTACCTTGCCCTTAGGCTTGCTTTCCCTCAAAGATGCAGACCTCGGGAGGAGGGGAGGGACACAACGTTCCTTTTTTCATTCCTTTAATTCCTTCGTCCCACTGTCGCTTCGTTCGACCTGTCGTTCAGTCATTTTCTCGGCATGGGGAAGTGACATCACTACTCTTGTTTCCCTTAAATCAAGGAACATTTAGAAACCTTTCACACCTTTTACTCAGGGATGGGGCTGGCGTATGTGTGGTACACTGATGTGACCAGAAGCAGCACTTTTACTGCTCCGGAGTAGGGATGTATAATGTTACAGACAAGTTTGGATTTCCTGCATCTCATGGTTTAAACTTTGTAGATCTCACTTAGATTGCAATACAAAAGCAGCAGGCTCAGCATGAACTGTAGCTGTTGGTTATCATAAAAATACACTCTCTGCAGAGATTTATATTACTTTTAAAGTGTGTTGCCAGTAGTAAAATGGAAATGGTGAAATTCTGTTAATTCTTGCAACTGCTTAAAAAAAAAAAAAAAAAGGAAAAAAAAGCCTGTGTCAAGGAGAGCAAATTCTCAATCTTTTAAAACACTAATAAGTGTTGTTTCAGAGTGGCTCTTGGTGCAATGCTCTGCGTGTCATGGGACCCAGTTCTGCAAACACTTATACATGTGCCCATGGGAGGTCTGGGCTGGCCGGCGAAGGCTGCTCAGGGGCTTGCTGTAAAGCACATGTATAAATCTTTGTGAAATTGAAGCGTGGTTCAATCAGGGCCAGATCCTGATCTTAACTGGGCAGCTGGAAAAATGTCAGGGTGCACCAGGGCAGAAGCCTTGGGCAGGTGGAGGGGATTTGGCCCATTGAAACACTTCTGCTGTCCCAGAAACTTGACAAAAGGCAGAATGGGATATGCACTCATACAGTTTCCATTTCTTCCCTCCCCATCATCACAGGTAGCAGCAGAGTCTACTGTGGGCTCTGGCCAGTGCTGATGTGAAAAGCAAGGGGAATGAACATACCACCAGAGTGGAGGCAGTAATTTCCTTTTCTCTGGTTTTTCCAACCCTCCCACTCCCCCAAATCCTGTAATACATAGCAAAATGAGAATTTGTTGATGCAGATACCCATATGTGCACACACACACCCAGGCAGAAGTGTCTGTTTGCACACAAAGAAATTACGTGTGCATTTTTTTTTTCTTTTACGTGTATGCCTACATGTCCACTTGATTCCCTGTCCTGAGGACAGCCTTGCTTTGTGCCCATAGGGAAATTCCAAACGCGTTGCACACCTCTACTCCAGAGTTCAATTTCTTTTACATAGACGACCTCGCTTCAGATGTGTTACCTTTACTGATAGGATCTTTTCTTGTAGCACTATACCTTGTGGGAATATTTTTTGATGTAAACCTAATTTGAGAAGCTTATTAAAAATAGAAACTTTTTTTGAAGCACTCACATTGAGGAGTACAGGTAATGTTTTAAAAAATTGCACAAAAGAAAAATGAATGTTGGAATGATTCATTCAGTGTTTGAAAAAGAGATGGCTCTGTTTGAACAGTGAGTTTCATACCTTGTTTGTAAAAAAAAAAAAATGTTTTTAAATACAAAAGCAGAGAAAGGTTGAAAGTTACATGTTTTTTGTATATAGAAAATGTCATGTCTAGATGATCTGATTTGTATTGGCTCTGGCCAGGAAGAATTATTACTTAAAAGGCTCTTAAAGAACAACTGTGCTTAATTTTCTGTTTGTATTACATGGGTCCCATTTCTGGGGAATGGAGTCACGTTGTTTATTCCTGTGCTGAAAATACACCTTGGAGCAGCAATTCTTGAGTGCAGCTACTGGGCACTTCAAAGGGTGGCTACTGTGCGAAGCTAGAGTCTCACTCTCCAGTTGTATTTTGGCTTTAAGTCTCTTCCGCCTGCGCTGAGGGAGCCCCTGGCAGCCCAGAGGCCAGGGCTGGTTTTGAGGGAGGCCTCGGCTGTGCCCTGGGCAGGCATGGCCCGGCTGGCCCGAATGTGGGGACCCTGCTGGTGCTGGCAGCCCTCGGGTTGAGAGCTGTTGCCAGCTGAGCACAACCTGCATAGTTTCTGCCTGAGGCCTTTTGGCCCCTTTTTTTTTTTCTCTCTCTCTCTGGGGATGCTGTTTAAGGTTTTTTCAGCACTTCCTGTTCCCGATGAAATCCAAAGAGTACAACCCTGAGCTAGAAGTGCTTGTAACAAGGTGTCCTTGCCCAGCACTAGCAGCAAAATGGTACCCGAGGCGACCCAGCCTTCCAGCCTGTCACTGCCCCTCTCCCCCTCCGCTGCTGCCAGAGCGCCGGGAGCAGCTGGTCACACAGAGCACAGTTCCAGTGATGGTCTTGACCAATGGCAAGACTGATGTTTTTCAGAAGCCAAAAGGAGAGGATCCTGAAGCAATTTCTGAAGAGAGGATCCTTTTCCTGTCCAAAGATTGAGCTGGACAGCTGGGAGCTGATGGCAGGGTGGAGAGGGCAAAGTGTCAGGCTGCTCCCATCCCCCTCCCTGGAGGTGACCCAAGCTTCAGCTCCCGCAGGCACACGGTGTGCAAATGCTCACCCTGTGCAAGTGACCCCCGGGCGCTCAGAAACCAGCCCCAGTTATGTTACGGTGAAGTGCATTCAGCCAACAGGTAGTATTTATACAATAACAGTCTCTAAGGTTTCTGTAGGTTTTTTTTCTTCTTGTTAGCTGAAAGGACGCAAGTCTTCCACTGAGGATTTTATGGAGGCTTCATCCAAGGTTGGTTCTTTTTTGTTAGTTTCTATTTTGAGCAGTTAAAGCTCTGTGCCCTTTCCCTCGACCACGCAGTAGGTGTGCATTGGAAGTGTTGTTTGCAGCAAGCAGAGTCACTTTTTGAAGCTGTCCTTGCTGTACTACAGGATTGGTGATGGACAGAAACTTCAGGGCCCAGATCCTCAGCCAGGGTGGAGCCAGGGTGGGACCACTGGCTCCGCGGGCAGTGCGGGTTTGCCCCTGCACACCTGCTGGCGAAGGGATTCCACCCTGGCATTTGCTTTAAAAGTCCAGGACCCGGGTACTCTGACGTTGAACAAGCTCTGCGGAATTCTTGTTCCAGTCCATCGGGTTTGGATCTGGGCAGCTGAGGGAAAAAAACGGGCCGGGGATGGCTGCAGGTGGCTCGGTGTGTGTCTTAGCCTGGCCATCAGGCCAGGCGCTTTGCGAAGTTACTAATCTGGTAAGGCATAGATGCAACTCTTCACGACAGTCAGCTAATGTTGAAACTCACTAATGTATGTATTTGCTCCTTTTTTTTTTTTTTTTTTTAATAATACATTAACTTGTTCAACACTGTTCTTTTCGCAGTGTTACAAAAGTGGGGGCGGGGGAATTTCCCAACCTTTTTCAGTTTGGGTGAGCTACTGAAATCCGTTTTGTACTAGCTATGTCACCGCTCCCGGCAGCAGCTGGCAGCGCGGCGCTTGGCCGAGCCGGGGTCAGGTCCAGCCATTCGACATCAGTAGTTTTTAGAGTTAGGGTTTTTTTTTTTTTTCTTTTAAATTGTCTGGTATTACTAATGAGGGTTGTTGCAAATCACACTTCCAGTGTAGTTCCTAGTGTAGGCCCAGTAAAAGGGATATCGCAGCTTTGTGTTGGGGAGAAATTGAGCTGACATGGCCAGTACAAAGGAGAAAATAGGGAGGGAATAACGTTTTGCACCTTATTGAAAAGAGGAGAAGATTTTAAGTGCATACAGACATAGTTAAGAGCTTTTATTGTGACAGGAGAACTTTTTTCCATATGCGTGCATACTCTCTGTAATTCCAGTGTAAAATATTGTACTTGCACTAGCTTTTTTAAAACAAATATTAAAAAAAAATGGAAGAATTCATATTCTATTTTCTAATGGTGGTGTGTCTATTTGTAGGATACACTCGCGTCTGTTTATTGAATTTTATGGTCCCTTTCTTTGATGGTGCTTGCAGGTTTTCTAGGTAGAAATTATTTCATTATTATAATAAAACAATGTTTGATTCAAAATTTGAACAAAATTGTTTTAAAGAAATTGTCTGTATACCAGTACAAGTTTATTGTTTCAGTATACTCGTACTAATAAAATAACAGTGCCAATTGCAAATGCGTGTTTTGTCTTTTATGACTGAAAGAGCATTCCTAGGGACATAATTTGCCCAATTTACTTCCCTGCCCTGTCCTCCAGCCCCACCCTGGCAATGCACTTGAGAGGATCGGCTTTTATTTGCGACGATGCCAAAAGGCCCTGTACCCTCCCACCCATGGCCATAAAACACTCTGCAGTCTATCAGGGTGAAGCTCTTTATTGCATAACAAAAACTTGGGAGCAGTTGGGATGATTGGGCCGCGCACACGGGGATGCCACAGCAGACAGAAGGAGGGAAGCGCTCTTGTCACCATCTCAGCAGGGCCGAGCAGAGCAGCAAAACACTGTAAGCCCATCAGCTTTTTGGCCAACGACACAGAAACGCTTCACGGTTATCACAGGCAACACCAGGGAGTTCTGGACTCCAAATGGCTGATTTATGTATGAAAACTTCAGCCAGCAAACACTGGGTCAAATAAACGTTGGGAGGGCTTGCTTAAGCATCTGGCTGACCACAAATGAAGCTAAGGCTGAAAGGGCTGTCTGTCCCGAGTGCAGAGCTGTGCCAGTATCTACTCAGGACGTGCTTCAACCCCGCCGCCCCTGGAGGCTCCCAGCATGCAGGGAAGGGCTAGCCCTCTCCCACCTGCAGGCCACCTCCCTCTCCCTGGCTGCAGCAATATATATTCAGCTCTTCTTGGGCCTTGGCTTTTATTTTTCCCCCTCTCTTCTACACAAGGCCAAACCTGGCACTGGTTGCAAAAGCCCTCCTGGCTCCAGAAAATAATTTTTGGTGTAAAACTGGTATTAGCAACTAAACAGCACCATCCCCCGCTGGGGGATGTGAGATGGTGATGGACAGACCCTGTACCTACAGTGGCAGAAATCTGCAGCATCAAGTCTGTCATGAGAGTGGAGTTCATCAGGTACAAAGTAGGGAGTGCTTGGTTCAAAAAACTTCAAACTCTCATCATGTCCTTGACTGAAAGCACCTGTCCAAACACAGTGGGGTTTGGCCAACAGGTGCTGCCTTTCTTCCTTTTCCCCCATCCTTTACCCCTGCTATTGACTAGCTGAAAGAAGACAGGCACATTTTATATGGGAAAATCTCCCCCAAACGCAGAGGTTTCTTCTGATCCTGCTTACAACTCTCTGTATTTACAGGGTGTCCCCATGCTATATTGAACCCCACCATGCCCTAAGGGAGAAGAAGAAAGCTGCACCAAAGCACAGCCGAAGCCTCTGCCCCATGGCCAATGGGGACTGTTCCAATGAGCAGATAGGAATCTGTTTCTCCCAGAGAATGGAGACCTGTGTGGCTCATTTTGCAACAGTCAGGATGCTGGCTCAAGGCCCACCCCTTTAACAACTGCTCACACCTGCAAGGAGGTGTCCACATGCATGGTGCACTCCTTGCAGTCACCACACAGTCACCGGGGAGTGAGCAAGGCTGCTCCTGTGCCGAGCCCCTCCCTCCCAAGGAGAGTTCTGGGAACCAGGCTCTGTGGGCAGGAGCCCACCCTGCAAAATGTGCTGCAGCAAGGCAACCCCAGAGCAGGACTGGGAGCGCCAGAGGTGTCAGAGGTGTCTTTGTGTTTCAAGCAGCCACAGGCAGACATGCTCAGCAGGGACTGCTTAATGATGTAGTGCTGCCCTTTTCAGCATCCCCACTTGTACGTCTTTGGTATGTTAAAGTACACCCCTGTGGAGCCAGTGGGAACCTCAACACTGCTCTTGGGAGCTCAGCAATTGCCTGGCTGGGGAAAGGAGGCAGGGCTCTGGCCTACAGTACAGGCTGTCATACTCACAGCATTCCCACAGGCTAGGGTTGGGGTGTAGGGTTAGAAAAGATCTGATTATGCAGAATCACTCAACATTAAGCATTATTAAGCACTTACAAATTTCATTTCCCACAAAAGGACACTAAGTAACAAAGAACCCAGTTAGATGTGCAGGTGAGGTAGATCCACAAATGGCCCATGGCATTTGTCAGTGGTTGTGGTCTTGACTTGGACCATCCTGCCAGACAAAGTGTGTTCCTGGCTCCCTCTCCCTCAGTTCCTTGGGGGAGTGGCAGCAGGCATGAGCAGGGTACAGGACCTGGAGCTAAGTGAAGATCAGGGCAATGACTGCAGCACAGGAATAGGTGTTACAGGGGGACTCAAGTGCTGGGGGTTTGTTGTTGCTGCTGCTGTTGGTTTGGGCTTTTGGGTTTTATTTTATTCTCCAGGCTGTCTCAGAGCTGCACATGTACAGTGTGCAGCAATGGTGAGCACTGACATAGCTGAGGTTTATTACTGAACAAAATTCACATATAACTGGGTGAGATGCAGACAGGCCACTAGTTCAGCCTTTCTGCATCTCATTTCTATTCACTTTTGGAGAGGAGAAAATGAAAGAAAACAGACTGCTTATCAAAACAAGGGTTAAGACCTGCTATTCAGAGAAAACCAAATACTTAACATCAAAACTTTATCAGTCACCATTCATAAATGTCATTCACAGCCTGAAGAATTCGGGGGACAGCTTAAGAATAGCCTGTCCCTCTCCTATTAGTCATTGATCAGAGGTATGTGCAGGAGAGGAAGGAAACAGGTGTAAGAATGGCCCCATTTGCCGCAGCTGTGGAGAAGCAGCCTCCCCTTGCCCCCAGCACCTGCCCTTTGGAAAAGAAACTGTTCTGAGGCCATAATGAAGCTGCTCAGTTTGGTGTGTGCATGATCTCTTAAAAAAAGTTTATAAATATATATATATATATTTTTAATATGCATATGTATTTCTTAAATTCCTTAGAAATGTAGCTAAAAAAAGTAGAAAAGCGCTAGTGGAAGTGGGTATGAGACCAGCAGAGTGCTGCACTTCCCACGTGTGAAGGCACCAGTGTGGCGACACACCTGTGGTCAGGCCTGGGCCACGGTGGTCCAACCCCACTCCTGACAGAGGTGTCCTTTTGCTTCCCCTTTATGTCACATAAACAGAGGAACAGTGCTGTCCCACAGCCGTACTGATGCAGAGGGGCCATGCTGCCCCTGCTCTGGGCCTAGTGCAGCTGAGAGCAGTAGGTGGCCCATGGCACCCTTGTGTGACAAAGAAGCCTGGCGTTCTCTTAGCATGATGCTTCCAGGCTGGAGGGAACAGAGATCAGGGCCTGGATTCACAGGACCTGCTTCTCTTCTGCAGTCACGTTCCTTTATGATATGTGGGCAAGACAAATAGTCCTTGCAGCCAGCACAAGCATTACCTGTGCTCACATCAAGGCCCTCATCCACTTCCAAAGCAGAAGAAGGGGTCATCTCACAATTAAGAAGTATGTCCTACATGTTAAATGGAAGACATTTAAAATACCAGGCAATTTAGAAGATATCCTTGTGTGCTTTTTCTAATGTGCACAACAGACTTGAAAATCACCAGGGATCAGCTTGTGGCCTGGATTTGCTGCTCAGCATGGTCAATTGTACCAGTCCTTGTGATTGGCTTTTTGAGCAGTCCAGTGTATGAGTTTAATTCTAGAGCTTCTCTTTGCTATTCCTTTTCCTACAGATCACTTTTTTGCTTTTCAAAAGAAGCCTGCCACTTTCCACAGATGTCTACAGGAGGGGCAAGTAAGACTCTGAGGAAGTAACATCAGCTGCATTATGATCTCAGCAGCAGTTTAAAGTAAGTGGCCAAGCATTATTAATTCATTGGTGCTCACTTTTACATCATTTATCATATTGAGCTACTGTGGTATTCACGTGGATGCAACATGTACTTCCAAAGCAATTTCCATTGTGATTTATCAATTAATTATCAGTCCATTACACTTTATTGAAGTGTTACCCAGAGTCTCAAACATTCATTACTGCCTTTAGAGCAAATATTTTAACCCCATCTTGGCCTGACAGTATCTTGCAATCAACCAGGCTATTCTGCCAAAAGCTCTCTCTTGCTTTTTGTGATGTTGTGGACTGGAAAGGAGCGGTACCACATAACCAGAAGGCAATTTGATCCCTCTGGCCTTCTCCACCTGGCCACAGGTGATGCACTGCCCAGCGTTTTTACATCTTTGCTAAATGGATGTGAGCAGGCAAGGGAACAGGGACAACTGCAAGAATTGTCTCCCTTGTCAGGGTTACAGTTGCTGAGTTTCGGTGTCTTAAAAACCTGCTCCCAGATAGCAGCTAAAAGCAGGAACCCAGGTAATTCAATAACTGCACTCATGATAAAGCAGGCAAGCTCTGAAGAGTGTTCACCTGAATGATCTCCTCAGATGGGGGCAGGGGGGCCAGCACGGTTTTGCTACATTCAGTGCCAGCTTCTCTGAAGGGGCAAGTCTGTTGAATAGGGAGGTTGAAGTAAGAACAGCAACATCAGCCCTGTGAACTGAAAGAGATCTGGCATTTTTAGCATCACAAGTCACCAGCAACCAGGCCTCATCTACTACCCACCTCTGACATTTTGCAGGCTAGCAGCTGTGCCATAACATTCATTCTTTAGCCAGAAAAATGATTAGGAGAATTTGATTTTTTATTTCTCCATGCAATTTCTTGCATCCTTTTCTCTCCCAGCCTGCAATTTCTGAAAGGTGCACTGCCAGAAAGTGGTGGTAGCTGACAGGTCAGTCTTAAAAAAGGGAATGTGTGAACGTGTGCAGGCGTTAACAGCCATGTCTATATAAGCCAATTCCTTGTTAACTGAGGTTTCAGCAGCTATTTAACAGAGGGGGGAAAAACAGGTGAAGAAATGTTGATTAAAAATAAAATAGGCACAACAGTAAAAGATGAAGCTATTGCATTTTGAATCAATGGCACTGTGTTAATAGCATGACCTTCCCCTTCCAAATCCCAGCCACAGCCAATGGTTAGGACACTGCCGTTCTGAGAAAGTGAGAGAGAGGGAAGTTTGCCACTAACACAAGATGGAGGAGAAAGCAAAGGAAAAGAGCAGTCCTTCCTGCTCTTCTCCCCCACCCCTCTCTCCAGCCCCCCTGGCCTAGGCTAGGAAAACACCTCGTTGTGCTGCTGGGTGACCCGGATAAACGTCGTTCTCTTGCTCAGTTCCTTGAGTTTGGCAGCTCCCACGTAGGTGCAGGTGGAGCGCAGCCCCCCAAGGATGTCCAGGATGGTGTGTTCCACATCCCCTTTGTATGGTACCTCCACAGTCTTGCCCTCCGAAGCCCTGGAGAAGAGATAAGTCATTGCCTTCACATCTGGATGCAAAACATGAGTGTGTTTAATGGAGCAATGTGGAGCTTAACTCTGCAGGCTGCAGTTTACAAACGTGCCCCCCCCCCCCCNCTGCTTGGTGCTCTCAAGCACTGAAACGCCTCAGCTCCACTAACCACCAACACTGAGAAGCAGAAGCAGACAGATCTTGTAGATGCTCCAATATCCCATGAGTTTATTTACAGATCTGCCCCTTCCTCCCCTCTACCATCTGCCTACAAGCAAGTGGAACTTGCAGTTTTATTGAAAGGTAAATTTTGACTGTGAGAGCTGCAAGCTTTGAAGTCTAAGGAACAGCCAGACTCAAACAGAGAAATGTTGGAGCCGATTCTCAGCAGGCACCACCCAGCACAGCTCTACAGAGGCTTCACAGTCCCAGGGATCTGTCCCACGTCACTGATCAGACACAGATGGAAGTGCTCTCTCCTACCAGTGCGATTCTCCAGAGCTCACAGGGAGAGAGTGGGAAACCTGTTACAGAAACCTGCTGCACAGCTGTCCCTTGAAGCTAAAAGGTGATCTAGCACAATTTGGTGCCAGGCAAGAAGGCCAGAAAAATAGCAGTGAATACTGTCAAGCGCTGGTGCATGCCAGCACAGACTGCACTGTTCCCAAAAAGCACATCTGAAGAGTTACGGGATGGAAGAATCCAGGCAAGTAACTTGTACTCCTCCTCCAGCTTTTTCCAGCCATGTTCAGCAATCCCTCTTGTAGTGGAGACTCTTAATCAGCAGCTGATGTCACTACACTTTAGAGTAAGCTCATTCTGCCTGGCATACTGGCTCCTCTGGAAAGGCAAGCCTTGGGAAGGGAGGGTCTAAGAAAAATGCGGAGGGAAGAGAAGATACTTTCCTTCTGCCCTACAAAATGGAGGCAGAAATCATGGCAGCAATCTGTCATTCTTCTAAATGTGGCTTTATTTGCTTTTTCCTTAAAAAAGTTTCCAGGGGATAGTACGAGAAAGGGCATGCCTATTTGTAGGCTCCATTTGTGAATCATTAACAACAGCAGCAGCTGCTATGTGGAGGTACTTCAGTGTGAGCCTGGCTGTATTTCATCCTGTTAGTTTAAATGTGAGGTCACAGTCCTAGGGAGACAATGAAGGCAAAGTGTTGATATGCCATGTGAGTAATGAGCCATGATTAATCTTCCTACATCTGATGAGTAACTGACTTTTTCTTGAAACTCTTAAATAAACACTGCAGTGAGTGGCCAATGGAAGATGGATGTGCCACTGGCATCTTGCAGACTGCACAGGGCTCAGGGGTCTGTTGTATGGCTTGTGCTGCTGGGAGTTCCCAGGATTTTATTTTCAGCTTAAGTGCCAGCGGGAAAAGGCTGGACCCATGAAATTACACTCAAACCACTGTTCCTGGCTTTTGGCCATGCCCACCTTTTCCAGTCAAAGTTGGAAGGTTCAGCTCAGGCTCCAGGGAGCTTCCTGTGAGATTGTGAGACAGCACATATCTGGAATTTGCGGAAAGCAATGAAAATTCTACCACATCCTGCCACCTGAAGAGCTCTGCATGCTCTTCTGGGCAAGAAGTGCAGGGTTTACTACACTCATCCAAGACCGCCCATTCAGCTCACGCATGAGAGGTCAATTACCTGGTGCACGAAGGCACCATCAGTTCAGATGTAAATTCCCTCTTAATTCGTGCTTGGGCATCCTGTGGGTCATAAGCTGCACGTTGCTGGTATGAGCACGAAGACTTGGTGGTCCTTTTTTCTGTGAAAAATTACGGAAATGGGCAACAGTTACAGCCCTGGGAGATGTCCCTGAAGTGGCTACAGTGGTGTCAGGAAACTGAAGCTTGTGGGTTGCCACTTAAGGCTTTGGAGACCAAGATCTACAAAAGTGGTGAACACCTAATGACAAAGCCCCAAAGCTCTGACAGCTAAACACTGCTCCTCAAATGTCAGCTGATGAGCTGGTGGGATGTCCCGTTGATCAAAGAGGAACACCATACTGGGGAAAACACCCTAGAAGAGAGGTGTGAGATTAGCCCCACAGCCTTGTCCACAGGGATAAAGGGGATGAGTTTCTGATGAATATATACTCAAGCTGTGCTAACATTAACCCAAATACCCTTGTCCCCAGAGGAAAGGGGCTTTTAAGAGATAACAGTTGCTCAGACCGAGCTGAGGAATCATCTGGAGATCAGGGAAGCATGGATAGAATTTGACGACGTGTATGCACTAACAGTGCACACACTGGTGCACTGTTAACTGCTGTAGTGTGGCCTAGGGGTGGGATCTGTATCCAAATGGGTATATAACCAAATGTTACCCCCTTTAACACAGTGATCAGGATGGAGGAGAGACGTTTAGTAAATGTACTGCTACAGTATTAATCCCTAGCGGCTGGTCCAAAGGGAGGAAAAATTTTTAGGCGTTTTAAACTTACGTACATTAAGACTGTGACGATGTCTAAAGATTCGTACTGGATTAAAGTTCTAAGAGTTCTTCAATATGTGCCTTGACGAGGAGTGACGTATAGGACATAAATTGCTGGGCTTGCTGTGTTCTTGTGTGAGTGCCAAATTACTTCATGCATGAGCACTGAATAAATTAATGCACGAGTGCCCAATTATTCACGCATGAATGGCCAATAATTTTTGCATAATCATCCAATCAGTTCATGCATGCATGCCCAAATTATTTATATCCAAACACTCTCCTAGTACATTCATGAGTGCCCAGTGTGATGAGCACCCACATGGGTGCTGTGCTGGGCAAACACAGCACAGGGGTTCAGGTGACATGGGGAGGGCTGTGTCACCTGTGTGGGAGAGGGCCATGACCTGCATCATGCCAGAGATGGTTCTACCTGGCTCCAAAAATGGTGTGAGCCACTAAACTTTCAGCGAGTCACAGGAGCACATGACACCTCTCCTCAAGAGTATTTATGAAACAGCGTATTTATGAACACTGGGAGAGGAGACACACCTGGACACACCTGAGAAGATGTGCAGCTAGAGGCACCTTTGAAAGGAGGTGGTCCATGCCAAAGGTGTGCTCTCCCAAAGAGACTGTAGTCCCTGTGTGACTCATGCCAGAACAGGGACAGCTGCAAAGGGACTCTGTCCTGTGGACAGCCCTCAGTGTTGACAACACACCAGTGTTTTAGTTAGGGCCAAGCTGTCTTGACTTCAAGTCAAGGACTTTGCTCTTCTTCACACCACCCCACCAGCAAGTAGGCTGGGGGGGCACAGTCAGGACAGCTGATCCAAACTGGCCAAAGGGACACTCCATACCATATGGCAACATGCTGAGTATATAAACTAGGGGGGAAAGCTGGCTGGGGCCACTGCTCAGGAGCTGGCTGAGCATTGGTTGGCAAGAGGTGAAAAATCATGTGTAACTTGTTTTGTATATTATTATTGCTGTTGTTATTATTATCTCTTCCCTTTCTGTCCTACTAAACTGTCTTTATCTCAACCCATGAATTTTGCTCGTTTCTTCACAGTTCTCTCTCCCATCCCACTGGGGGGTGGAGTGAGTGAGTGCCTGTGTGGTGTTCAGCTGCCTGCTGGGATAAACCATGACAATGAATTACACGGGCTGTCACAAAAGCTGGCACACTTGGCAGAGAGCTGCATAAGCAAGTCAGCAGGAACTGCTGAGGGTTTTGCAGCTCTGACATCTCTCCTGGAGTTATGACCCAGAAGTAACCCCTTCTCAAAAAGAAAGGTGATGACAGAGCAATTGAGGCTCCCAGTGGCTGGGAAAGGTGTGCTCAGATGCTCTCAGCAGTAACTCTGACTCTTGCCAGCCACTGAATAGAAAGGGAGAACGATTTGCTTCAGACTTTTTGCACAAGGCCTGGTCGGCGGTGCCCTTCCTGGCCAGCTGAAGGCTGCTGCACGGAGGGATGTGTGTGGTGGGGGGAATCCTGGCACGCTTCATGGGATGAAGCACATGTGATGGTGCTCTGTCAGCTCAACAAAAATGTGGGGCAGAATAAAGGGGTCAGGCTGCCCTGGCATGAAGCAATCTTCTGAGTGGAGTATTTAAGAAATGGAGGAACTGGGGACTGGTCTTCTAGGCTATAATTTGGGATACATAAGATGGTAAGCAGCAGCCAGCAGTTGGTGCTATTCTATCTATGTCACCAAAATTTCACCCTGCAGTTAATATAAAGTGCCCAAACCCAGCTTAGTAGCAGCTGTGAATTGCTGAGTGGCCACAGTAGAACTTGCAGTGTTCACACAAAACCCGTGAAATTTCAAAAGGGTTAACAAAAAAAAAGTTGGCTTGCATGCCAAAAACAATACTGCACGCAGCCTCAGTCCCTCCTTGCCTTATTTCTCTTCTCCCACAAAAGAAACAGAAAAATTGCCTTTTAGAAATCCCCAGCTCTGATCTATATTCCTCATGGAAGGAGGCAAAAATGTAAAAATAAGCCAATATATAAATGACATAAGATTAATGAAAGTGAGTACACAGATTAAATGGGATCAGCTTGCCATATTCATTACAAAAACAATTACTGTCATGACTTTATTCCCTGCAACAGCCATCTCACCTTATCTGTCAGTTTTAATGTAACTGCTTACAGGCCCAGGTTCTTCAGCCAACACATGTAATTTTGAGAAGATGAAGTTAAGTGACAAGCGGCCCGATTCTACAGGGGACTGAGCACACCGAGCCCCCACTGCTCAAATAACACACTATCAGTGTTCAGGCTCTTTTAAAGACAAAACAGCTTATTTGGGTCACCAACACAGACTTGCAGCTGGGCTTTTTAAATGCATATAAAGGAGCCCCACTGACTTGACCTGTTTGGGTCAAGTTTGGGGTAGCCAGCATTTAAAATGCTGACTTAAGAACCCTTTTGGTTCAAGCTTGCCATCAGCTAAATGAGGAAGTGATTAAACTTCCTGTAACTTTTACTATAAGAGCAATTCAAAGAAAACCTTGCGCTGTTTCAAATCCCCTTCAATGCCCAGCACATTTACAATTTAGCTGGATTTAGCAGCTGCTATCTTTAAACCACAGTGACACTCCTGCTGGGACAGGCCAAGGAAGACCAAACCCAAGGTTGCTACAGGTAGCCAGCCAGCTCTGTGTCATGGCTGTAGAGTGAAGATGAGTATCAGCACTTTCCTATTTAAGAACCAAGACTCACAGATTTAGTGTTTGGAGCTGTCGTGTCTAGCAGTAGACTGGGAAACTCCTTCTATGCTACCTATTAGTGGCACAGAAATGCAGTATCTCAACAGGACCTAAAAATTTCAGGTTGTGCTCCTGATTCCCTGCTGCTGATAAAGTTTCAGGTCCCCAGGGAATTCTCAAATTGAGGATACAAATCAAAATACAGCTATGGATCAAGCCAAATTTGTATAGCATTGCCCATAATGACTTCAAAAGGTCTGTCTAGACTGAGCCAAATACAGCACCTTTCTGTACATCCTTTGGTCCTACAATATGGGATACCTGCACTTTCTCTCATTTTTGAGAGGTACCAGTGTCAATAGTTGTCCTGCTGGCAATAAATTTTGTTGCCAGCTCACACACACCTAATTAGGTGGAACAGAATATAAGAGCTGCCTTAGTCCTTTGTCCCCCTGGTACAGGCAACTTTCTCTAACTGCTTCTGCAACTTTCACCAGCTCTTTGGAGGCCAGGCCCTAATGAATCTGCTGCACTGAGATTCATGCAGCACGCTCGGGCTGCTCTGTGATCTCTCAGTGAGCTGCCATTAACTACGTGCCTGAGCACCAGCAGGCCTTTCCCATACTCCAGCTGACTCAAGCACAGGACAGGAAATGATCATTCAGGTAAAAGGTTGCCAGCAATGCAACCACCATGCCAGCAAACCACCATGCAATTGGCAGCTGCCACTTTTACATTATGAGACACTTAGGAGTGCTGTTCACTCAGACCAATTCTTCAGAGGCTTTGATGACAAGCAGACTTGCTGGGGGACAAAAAAAGAAAAAAGAGCCCCCAAACTGCTGCTTCTGGGAAGTGGCAAAGTAAATCAAAGCTCAGAGATATGCAAGCACATCTTTCAGGTGCATCATTTCAGCTCGTCTCAGATGCAGATGGCATCTTGTGTAGGTCTTTCTTCTGCAAAGAAACAGTTGTGCTTGAAAGCAAAAACACTGAACAAGTTGCCCAGAGACCAGGTGGTTGCCCCATGCTTGGAAACACTCAAGTTCAAGCTGGACAAGGCTCTGAGCAACCTGATCTAGCTGAAGATGTCCCTACTCATTGTAGGGAGGTTGGACTAGATGAATCTTAAAGGTTCCTTCCAACACAAATGATTCTGTGATGCCATGATTTAGGCCAAAGGAGATGGCTGTAAATGCTCTGAAGGAGGTAAGTTTTACCACTCTGTACTCTGATAAGTGCTATGTGAATAAGTGCACAATTTTATGATGCAGACAAAAACCACCACAGGAGTCAATGCTGGGGTGGAGAACAGGAGATGGGATCAAAGATCCTTCTATCTAGCATGATATCTGAGATTGCTATCTATCAGCTTGTCTCTGTGCCAAATAATGAATTCCATTTTGTTTTGTGGATCCTATTCTGCTTTACATTCTGTGCTGCCACCTTCACAGAGCTGCATGTGAGCAGACTCTTACCCATGGTAGCAGCTGGACACGTTGGGAAAAACCTGTATGCTGAGTGGTTGTAGCAGATGAGGCCAAAAAAATCCACCAATCCCGAATGTCTGGCTGGAACTGCAGGTAAGGTCACTGTGTCTGAGACAGCAGTTTACCAGACGGGACCAGAGCCTGAATCTACGCCAGCAGAGCAGAATCAAAAGGGACCCCTCAATATACCAGTGTTTACTGTAAGATGGGAGTCATTCTCTAACAAAGTATGTAAAAACCATGTTGTCCAAGGGTAGTGACTAAGATTCCACTCGTAGGAGAAAAGACAAAGAGGTTTTCAGATGTCATCTGCTTTTGCAAAAAGTCAAAATTCTCAAAACTTTCTGGAGTAAAATAGCAATGGGCAACAGATTCCTTTGCAAAATCTGTCTTCCTTTCCTCTCCCTTGAGGTTTTAGCCCAGAAACTAAGCTCCTGCATTCAGCATTATTTGAGGCTATCCTGGTGGTGTTACCAAAAGAGGGGTGGGAAAACTGTACAGCAGGCTTCTGCTGCCTAAGAAGACTGCCCAACAAATGCAGAAGGGAGTCCCAGAGCTGCTTCTGGTGACTGAGGGCTTTGGAGGTCCTGGGCCCTCATCTCCGTACTGGAGAAACCCCAGCTGAGCTTCACCAGTTCACCAGAGCCCACTTTCTGCAATCAGACGGGAGCATGTGAGTTAGCTGGGAATCCCTACATCAACAAGACACCCAATGTGGACAAGCACAGGGACAGAAACTGCAGCCTGGTATGTCATGTTCATACATGAACATGTATGCAATTTAGTTCATACACATTCTGAAGGAGCAGTAAGACAGAAGAGTGCCTAATGACTTCCCAGATCACATAGCTGGTGCTGCAGTGACAGCACACCACACCACCTGCAAATGAGTGAACATCACTGCTCTCAGCTAGCCAACCCCAGCTCTTTCTCCCTGTCTCCCTCTTGGTGTTATCCCTCTCTCAGATCTGCTGTCCTAAGTGCAAGCAACAGCTTCTTCAATGGGAGTAGCAGCATAGACCTATTTCCTTCTGCACAATTCTGCTCCAAAAGTTCCTGGATGGATGGCTCACTGCAATTGTTCCTGTGTGGAATTCATACCTGTATTCAGCAACCCCTCCTGCGTGCTTCTTCATGGCTGTATCAGAGCTCATTCCGTAGAATAATTTCACCTTCTTGCCATTCCTTTCTATAATGTCTCCAGCACTCTGGTCATGGCCTGCAAACATTCCTCCAATCATGACGAAGTCAGCACCAGCTCCTGTGATCAGCAAAGGGACACGTAAGAAACCAGGGAAAGGAGAAGAAGGTGGAAGCTAAAGCAAGAACACAGTGATCTCCAGAAACAATACCCAGCATTTAATAATTTGGTACAGAGTCCCCTCCTGCAACAGTCACAACAAACTTCAAAGAAAAGCTTTACGGAAGAACTGATGCAGGCTGAACTGTATCTCTCTGGTACTTTAAAATGACAAAAACCCTTTTCTGTCACAATGACAAAGATATAGATGATTCTACTCTACCCCACAGTCTTTTACTTTCAAATTCAGTTTTAACCCTTTATTTCATAACTGTACCAGAGCACAATTCCTTATTAAGTGTGACTGCAGCAATAAGAAGCCCTGAACACAGGGCTGGGACCTGTTGAGCTCAGTGCTGTACAGAGAAGCGGATGGCTCCTACTTCAAGAGCTTTCTAGGCTGCAAGTGGTGAGAGGGAATGTACCCTGAAGGAAATCAGACTCACAAATGTAATGTAATCCTCCCAACAATGACATAAAACAAGCAGATTTTTAACTGAAATTATGGATTTTTCAAGTCCATCAGTCGTATGTGTTCAGTGTCATTCTGGATGATTCCAGTCAAAGAGATCTGGCTGGGTCTACATCTGGTTCCTGTTTAAAAATTCTGGGCCAAAGACCACTATTCCTGGGTTCTGTGGTTCTCAGCATGCACCACAAAAGGAGATCTAACCCATAGCTACAACTCCTAAATATGCTCAGTCTGTCTATCTCCTCTGGCTTTGTAAATCATGGAATTTGCTCCACTGGGAGTAAGACCAGGAAGAAAGTTTTTGGAATAATTCTTAGTTTTCTACTGTGATCTCCAGTATTTCCAGCTGGGCTGGAAGTATTCCACCAGCAGCTCCTCCTGTGATATTTTGGCATAGCTAGTCTTGCTTGGAAAAGTTTGTCTTTTAGTTTTATATGAGCCTGTGGTGACCCACACCCCTGAAACAAAGCATTTTCCTGTTCATACTCTCTGCTTCATCGAGTATGTGTCAGAACAGGCCTCCCCTCTGCTCAGCTTCTTCCCAGAACTGGCAGAAGAACTGAGTTATAAACCACACTTCACAGAAAGCAGATGAGCTTGAACTACACCCATCCTCCTAAGAACACATCCGAACTCTGGGGAGATCTCAGACGAGGTAAGTCTGGTGTTAGGATTTGCTCTGATCTATGTCACTATCCAAACAATAGCACCAGTCCTTGAAATCTGTAAAGTGAAATCCCTATCAAATCTTCTCAGCTTCTGCCAAACCTGACTTAGGGAATATTTTGATCTTAGAACACTTGACAAGGGTGAAGTGTGCCAGTTCCTCCCTCTACCCTTTTGCCAAAGAGCAGAGCTGGCAGCAGTGCCTGGGGGCAGAGCACCCAGCTGCTCCGTTGACCTCACCTCCCTTTGCATGGTGGCTGCTTGAAAGGAACACTGTGTCCATGGTAAAGGAATACTAAAAATGAAGCTGGTGCAAAGCACATCACAAGCAGTATTTATAGCCAGGCACCCATTCAGGTGTCCTCTCATGTCAGCTACCTGGCAGATTTCTCCCTGAGCTTTCTCGTTTCAGATGGCTGGGTTTTAAAGTCTTGGAGTCTAAGACTTGTGTCTGCTACTGCTATTAACCTGCCAAAAATGAAGGGAATACTCATCTTTTAATTACTGGTGACAAATTCCATTTATACCTAGCTCCATCAACCTTGTTCCATCTTTGCAAAAAATAAGCACCCTGGGAAACCTAGTTTATGTCTTCACAGGTAGAAGAAAACATGAGGAAGGAGGGATTGATTTGAGGTCAAGGCTGAAAAGAGGACATTTAAATACGTCAAAAGCCTGCCAAAAGACATCCTGGACTCTGCCTTGTCAAATAGTATCTCCTGATCCCCAATTCTAGTGCCATTTTTGGTTTGGGTCTTATAGCCTTCAAACTAATAATGCAAAAGGCACATGAAATCTACACTTGAGAATCACAGAATTTTGATTCCTGTGCACTTCAGCATCTATTTATTATTTTCCTTTTGGCTGCATATTTTTGGGAGGGAAGCAAATATGTTTGAATTACAAGATTGAAACTCATCCAACTTGAGTAACTTTTACAAACTACAACATAATTCATCAAGCCCTTCCAGAAGAGAGGAGCTATGTTATAGCAGATGCAGCACGTCTAAACATTGAAACGACACATGCTTGCTGCCCTGCTGCTCCAGAAATGACAAGCCCATATTAAATATACTTCAATGTTCTCCAGAACTTTCCACCGTGCTTCAGTGTTGTAAAGATACTTAAAAGTTTCAAGTCTGTTCCGTTATGTTTCCATCAGTTAATATCTGACCAGGAGGTTGTAGTTTTTTAGCATAATTTTTAACTTATGCATGTTTTTCTTGTATAACCAGCAGAAGCTCTGGTGATGTTTGCAACATCCATCTGCAGTCTTTTGTTTTCAAGTACAGATTGACAGCACACCATTATTTTAGGTGGTGGGGGACTGGGAACACCTGGCAACAGCCCCCTAGATCACACAGGATGTGATGGGGTATGTTGCACACAAGTATCCCAGTAGCTCAGCCAGAGCTAGCCAGACTCGTCCTGGTTTTACACAATGCCACTTTCGTGCACCGATTTTCCCCTTGAGGCCTATGCTGTATCTGGGCTGATTTTGCTCATTCACATTTCACAGTGCCTCCTCTTTCAAGCCACTACAGAATAGCAGTGCTGACGCCAGCGCAAGCCTGCAGCACTCACACAGTTCTGCTGGATCTGGATAGAGTCCCTTAGATGCCTTTTGTATGCCCGGATTATACAAGTCACTGATAACCAGATTGGCTCTGCACAAATTCAGCTAGAGTAGGCCTGGATTTGTGAGCCGGGCAGCCCCCCAGGCAGACGCAGCATAAGCTTGCCTTGACCAGAGCTTGCCTTGGAATTAACATCCACCTGTGCTCCAGCTGAGCCATGAGCCTTTGCAGCAATAGGTACACACACAGCTGCTGAAACCAGGAGAAAAAGCCAGTGCGATCTGCTATAATTTGGAACTAGTATATGTCCCCAGTTGACTTTTCCATATGATTTTTCCTTCCTTCTCCTTCCCTGCCTCCTGCATCTCTTCTCACCACTGCTGTAAGGAACAGCAGTAATGTGTTAAAGATGCTGGCATAGGATTCAAAAGACACATTCTTTCCTGGCTGTGTCACAAAAATATATGTAACCTCAGGCAATTGAACTTAGTATTTCCGTGCTTTGACTTGTCATGATTAAAAAAGGAGGCAGTAGTGCCTCCCTGGAGCATTCTGAGAAATGTGTTCATGTTATCAGCCTTTCCAAGGGTTCAGTTGTATGAACCACCCGAGAGCCCAGCGTAAACTTCTGGTATGCTTTCTCTCATGCCTGCATCGAAACAGCTCTTTTCTTTCCTATCAACCTCCATCTTTTTCATCATCATCTCTAATACCCAAACGGCAGTGACATCTTCAGCTTACCACATCCATTCCAGGTTCCCATCCAGCAGTTCCAGAACTCCAGCAGTCTCTCCCAAAGTATGTTTCTCTCAGCACTTCTGTCCCTTACCTTCATGCTTTCTGTTCCCTGTATTTTTAAATAGGCTTTTACCTTGTTTCCCCTCTGTCAAAATGACCAATCTGCCTCTGAGTCCTGACAACCAAGTCACAGGTGCACCTCAAAGCTTCTCAACATCTACTTCCTGTTTCTTCACAATTCTCTCACTCAGTCCAAACTTCTCCTGTTTCCATGAACTTGGCTCCTCCAGCCACACCTTTATCCATTTGTCAGGGCTTATCTTCACATTTGGGACTCTCTCACATTTCCCGTAATTCAAACAGATGCTCTGTCACCATTTTACAGGGTGATGGGTGATCCCATCAAGATTTTACAGTGATTCACCAGAAAGAGGCAGCATAATTACTTTAAACCAAATTCCTCTTTTTGTCTCTTGCCCATGCTTTGTCCAGGCTTTCATCCCTAGATTAAACCATAGCTCTGTGTGTTTTACCACTTGGTCTTTGCTCTCCAATAAATTCATGTAACTCAAACACAGAGGTCTGAGCCAGACAATTAATTATCAAGGCTTTGACTTGTAAATTTTGGGCATGGTGGCTACGTTCTACAAGGCTCAGACAGCCAATCACTTCAGTAGCATTCAATAAACACTGATAGAATAATATTATCTCAAAGCTTATTTTGCCACATACCTCTGACAAATGCACATCTGGGTCCATCTTGTCAGATGTTCACAGTGTGTCTACCTCAAGTGTACATAACCAGATACAGTAAGTCTATTGCCTCAGGGATATCTCCATCATTTTCCAGCTCTGTAGCTGTGACACACAGTCACACTGATCTGTCTGGGTTACTATCAAGAGTACAACTACTGCCTGGAAAATGTCAGCTTTCTGATGCTCCTCTGTCCAAGGGATAATTCCATGGCAGCCTTCAGACATGTAACACTGAATCCCAGAACCTCTTTATGAACAGCAAAGCCAGAAGCTGTCTCCTCAGGTTTCACACAAGTTTGGCTTCAGTTAGCCGAAAGAGACCACAAGGATCTTTCAGACTTCTAATACACACTACAAAGAAAAATATTTGAAACACTGTGAAGTTGTTTCCTGTTGTTCTAACTTCTAGAAATGCTCTTGTTGAAGAAAGACGTTTTCCACAGGCTAGGTTTCTGTGCAGACAGCTGGGAATACAGTGAGGTCACAGTTTCAGTTCACAAGTTCCCGGGGACCACACCACCAGTAAGAACTTGGTGAGCGGTGGAGTCAGAGAAAGGTAGAATAAAGAGTGTCACTGCAGACAGCATTTCAGAGCGAGGGCTGAGGAGAGGCTGGCGTTTTTTAAGACAATCTTGTCTAAGAGGGTGGATGCTGCTGTTCAGCTATGTTGGAATCACCCAGCTGGAAGCTGGTGCATATTCCCTGCATCACATCACCACTGGGTAACACAAGGGTTATATGAAATCCTCTGACCAAGCACATTCCCTGCTGGTAGTAATCACTCCACAGTTGTCCTTAGAATTCTCTAATTAAGTCTTCCTTGTCATCTGACCTGTCAAAAATCAGGAGCTCTCTGCCAACTTAGAAGACAGATTTTGGTTTCAACCTTTCCAGGAGGCCTAGAGTTTTTCTTGGCAAGTCTGTAATCTGAGTTTAGGCCTGCCTATACCTTCCATACTTGCAAAGTTTTCTGCAAAGCAGTTATTCTGTATCATAATGTGCTAACTCTTGTTTTCATACCACCCTGGAATCCCAGTGAGAGACTGTGCTGTCCCCTGTATTCCAGGCATTACCCTACTTGACACCTCCAAAGAGTCTGGCATTTTGGGAGGTGGGGGAGTGCCTTTAAATGTCTTGTCATCTCAGGATGCATTTAGCACCGGCTTCCCATATGCTCCTGTAACAAGGTTATGGCCATGTGACAATTGTGAGTTTGACCCGCCCCCCCCCATACCAACATAACTTTCATGCCCAGAAGACAATACTCACAGATTAAATCCTCTATTCTATCACCAAGAGTTGGTGCAATTCACTGAACTTACATTCACATGAAAGCAAAATCTGTTAATTATTAACTGAGATATTTTAGACATCTGCCTAGCTCTAGGGGATATAGTATAAATAAAATCTCATCTCTTCAAGTGGACAGCTGATCCCAAGAACATCTCCAGGGATCTGGCCTGTCTTTTTGTTTTGTTCTTCTGTCCAACATGCATTCCACCAGCTCTTCTTCCACTCAAGGCTTAAGTCAGCCAGATCTGGCAATGTTACAAGCATCTCTGAACGCTTCTCAGAAGAAGCCCTTATCAGTTTTCTTCATATTACTCTCCCAGCAGCTGTATTTCATACACACCTGGCAGATAGTTTCTAAATAGCACTTTGACCACTCTATGTTTTGCACTGCAGAATTTGGACTGTTCCAAAGAGCAAATTCAAGCCTGGTGCATTAATTTCACTTGAGTCAGCTGCAGGGACTAAAGTAGCCTCCTGCTAATTGATTACACATGCAGGGTCACACCGATTCCTGCATCCCTGCTTTCAGGGGTGCTGGAGACACGTGTGGGTGTCACAACACACTGTCCTTACCAAATGCTTTGGCGACATCTCCTGGGCAGTTGCATCCCCCGTCCTGCACAAAGAAAAGACGACAGTGAGTGGCAGCGAGGTCACCCAGTGAGCACTGGAGCTCTGCGATCTGCAGCACCGTGGCCCCTGCTCAGGAACAGCGTGTCAAGAGAGCTGACTGTGCACTTGGGATGTATCATCCTGGCTATGTTTTTAGGGAAGCAGATAATCCTTTCCACTGCTTACTTCCTTGAGGTTCACCTACTCTACTGTCCAGTCTACTGGTAATAACACTGGTAACAGCAGCAATGCAAATTCCTGACTGCAAGTTTCCAAATCCCAGAAACTAGAAAACAAAACTTCCCGTGATGATCTGAATCATCCCCTGCCATTTTAATGAAAGGTTCTGCGACGCAGAGGTACCACGAGCCTCTACCTTAAACCACCAAAGACATTTAAAATAACTTTCTCAGCAGTTTACAATATATTCAAAGGTCACAGTGGGAGGGGAGAGGGAATATACCATCAGTTATGTTGGATTTTTATCTGATAATTCCTAACAAACATGGTTCATACAATCTCTGGAAAATGAAAATGAGCCTCTCATCCTACTCCTTACTTTTTGTTATGGGCTTGGTAAGGAAACAACAGCACTCTGGACCTTTAGCATTTTAGACCTACACATTTCAGTTTAAGTGCAATGCAGTGGCTGATGAAAGGGTTTCAGTTGAGGGGAGGGAGGCTGTGTATGTGTGATAGGGCTGTAAAAACGGAATGGTACACAGCAGAGCTCATCATGTGCTATAGTTCTTTAGGATTTGTAAAGGTCTGAGCACCAGATGAAAGATCCTTTAGTCTACACAGTCATTGTACCAGGAGAGCTCCGCATTCCTTTGATGACCTGGATCTGTTGCAGACTGCCAACATCTCTCCTGCTTTTGAAGTTACCCCCAGACTGGCTGCTTACCTCACGCTGTTTTACCTCCCTGTTGGCAGAAACGCGTGGCTGAGCATGACCCGCGTCCAAGCACAGCCAGACACCCCCACCATCAGCCACATTAGAGCTGGCTTTGATGGGCAGCTGACAGCAGGGCTGTGGGTTAGAAACTCTGCGTGCCCAGAAGAGAATTCAGACACAAACTGAGCAGGTGGATCCAAAAGCGAGTGGCTTTTCAAAGGACACCCCACTGCACACAGCGCCTGGTAGAACTTTAAAGGCTTTTATTCCATTTGCTGATAACCTCTAGCACATTATGCCTTTGGTTGAGCTTAGACACCCTTGCTGTGAGCTCCAGGAATCAATGCTGGGCTGACAGCTGAATCTCTCTCTCCTTTTAAGGGTTCTGCTTGTGCAATTCTTTCCCTTTAACAAGTCTGTCATAGCCCGGAGGAGGGTGTGAGTGTATGTGCATGTGTCAGGGGAGGAAGAGCCAGGGTAGAAAGAAGGGTCTAATAATCTTCAAAGAACAGTTTTAGGACTCTTACTCTCTGAGACACACCGGCTTTGAATGCTCTCTGGTAGGTGGGTTGCAGTCAGTTGTTTTTGGGTGGCTCAGTATCTGAATTTTGTAACTAACTCAGTAGTGGCAGTGATGAAGGTTTTATGCTTTCAGAGGTACCATGAGGATGGGGAGCCTTGCTGTGTAACCATTAACTGGCTTAAAAAAATACCACTTTGAATGTTACCAAATTACAAAATGCTGAGCAGCTTAAGAGACTTGCCCAAAAACTCACGGGTTACCATTTAAGATAAAAGGAACTGACAGTGATGATTCACAGCCCTTATTTATCTGCAGATGTCTCCAGTTACTTCAGATAAGCAGGTAAATTTAGTGATTCACAGAAAGGGAAACAAAAAGGGAACACAGTAAGCAGTTATGTCAGAAGATGCTATATAATAAAGCTATATGCAGTAAAGCACTTCATTCCATGTGAAGAAGCAGGTACTCTGGTTACAAAGTAAGACTATTCTGTTGCTTTGTTGCCTTGGAAGATTACCTTTGAAATTCAGCTTGTCCCAACAAGGCCCTGTAAATGACTTGTAGATGGCTGGGCTTCAGTTACAGAGCTTGCTGCAGGTTCAGCCTCTACCTCAGAACCCTGGGAGAAATTTATCCATAAACATTTGCCTCTGAATTCAGGAGAACTGGCATAATACCAAAGTAAGACTACTGGAAAGAGTTATGGTCATGGAACCTGTAGACAGCATGATTCTGAGCCAAGTGGGTGCTAAAAAGAAGGATGGGGGAAAGCAGCTTTCCAGTCAACAGAATTATTTTAATGCAGCTGAAATAATGTTTTTGCCCCCAGTCCTGTTCTCCAGACAGATAAGCCATTTTACCACAAGAAAATTTAGCCCAAGGAAAAAAAAATACAGCATGGAAAATCAGTATACACTGGTTGAACATTTAGTACCAGCAGACAGGTAACTATTTATTATGCAGAAGATATATAAATTATGTGGCATATACAGCAGTAAAAACAATACATATGGTGGTTTATTCTGATCTACATATACTGGGTATATTTCTGTCTGGAAAGTGTTCTGTGCGGAAAAAGGAACAGTACAGCACTAGTTGGGTAAAGAAGCCCTTAGTCATTTTTTTTACTGAATGCTGGTGACCTATCACCCAGGCAGGGAGAAGGGAAAACAGGGATCTCTGTCAAATGATAGCTACATGAGAAAGGACACATGCAGGGCTGCTTTCCATTCCCAACATTGCTGGCTTACTAGAATACGTGACTTCCTCTCTGTCCAGCAGAGGAGTTCTCTGACCCACAAGAAACATCTCCAGCAGGCCCCTCCACTGTAACTCACTACAGCACTTTCTCAAGGCCAATGGATTAGCAAGAATGAAAACTGAAACTACTGGCTCCCAGACAAACAGCATGGGACAGAAACCACGCCTGTATCTTAGGAAGGGTTTCCTCTCTGCTTTCACTGAGTCATGAAAGAGTAATTTCTGAGGTGAGCTTTGAGTCTTACAGATAAATTAGCATGAGGAAAGTAACCGGTACAATTTTACCTTCTACTTCTCTGTGTAAATGACTAGACAGACACCAGGTGTTCACTTGGACTATCATGTTTGCCTGAAAATTGTCACCTTCCTTGTCAATGCATCAGTTCCAAAAATCATACACGGTAACTTCAATAATAGGAACATTTAAAATCATAGTTTGTGCTCCCATCCTCGCAGAGCTCCTGAAGATCAGGGCTCACTTGTGCTGTGTTCTCTGCAGTGCCTATACTGTGCTCAGCACCACCACTTCCTCCTTCTGAGAGCGAGACTTCTTTTCCTTCATGTGGAAACTGTACCAACATAAGTAACAAGAATGAGGAGTCAATTTGATGAAGGTACTGGACAAGACAGAGGAGGATACAAGAAAGTACCCCAAGGAACTAACTCATATCACACCATTAGCTATAATCTACATGAAGCTGGTAGAGTTTGAATCTTTTCACATCCTTCCTACTACCTCCATATCAACATAGCAAAAATTTCTGGACACATTTTCTCCTGCGGAATTGACAGAGAGAGCTGCGGTAATACCCTGCCTGTAGGGATTTCTTTTGGCTCAGGTAGGGTGTGCCCCGTCTTCAATCTCCAGAAAGACAGCAGTGAGACATTTTGAGGGATGCCATGTGTACTTGTTGCCACCAGACTTAATTCTATACTTAGAATTACTGCCATATGGTGTTTTTCTGTTATGAGGATACCTCTCTTCCATGATATTCTTACCAGAGCTCTGGCAACAACTATGCAGTCCAGCCTTTTCTTTCCCTAATAAATGCACCTATACCCATCTGAATGCTCCAGATTCAGGCATAATGTCCTTACCCTTGCTTTACTCTTCTTAGACTGGGTGACAGAGTTGACGTGAAGTGATGTTAGAGACCCCAGCGGCGGCTGAAGGTATTTCTCTTGGCCCAGATGTTGGTAGTAGACAGGTAACAAATTGACCTCCTATATTCCCTCATAGGGGGCTGATAAGTGTGGGATCACTGAAGCCTGAGCAAGTCAAGAACTGATCCATTCCCAAAGCAGGAAAGGAGATACAGTACAGAACCATCTAATTTTTCAACAGTCTGAATATACACTCCCTGTTTCCTTGTAAAATCAGGATAACAGCATTCTTCTGACGGTTGCTAGCAGAAAACCATTATTGCAAAACTAGGATGGGTCTCTGAGCACCACTGCCAGGATGACACCTGTACTTATCCAGCCTTCACAGAAACAAGGGAGACTTTCATGCTCTATTGCACACACGTTCTACTGTCTGCTTTTGGACAGAAACATTTGCAGTACTGCCCAAGTCATAAAAATCATAGACTGCTTCTCTTTTTTTTTCTGTAAAATTCATATACAGGAGCCATAGAGAGGAGGGATTGCATATTCATTAACAATAAAGAGCAAGAGAGATCTGACTGTAACACATGTTCCTGCTTCACTGTACTCCAAGAGATCCAGTCAAACCCTTTTCCTGTCCCCAATCAGTTTGTTTTCCTCTCACCTCCCTCCTCAACAACGCAACACAACACTCCTCCTTCCTCACATGGATACTAGTCCCAGCTGGGTTGAAGAAACCAAGGCCTTACAGTGGTTTCACTTGGCAGTAGATCTAAAATCCAGTGCGTAGTCTCTCCTAGGGTGGCAGAGGGAGGCTGTTGGCTGTGAGCACAGAACACAGGTCAGCCCCTCTACCCTCCCCATGAGCAGCTGTCTCTACAGGCAGCCTGCAGAGGCTGTGCCAGCCTGACATGGCCAGGACTCGCTGACTGCCTGTGTGTGCTCAAGCACACGGGACCTTTGGGTGCTGCAGACTGTGCTCTAGCTCGGTCTGGGGCCATTCTTACCAATTTACTTTCTCTCTCTGAGGTGAATCTGGTCTTGCTGACAAAAGTGGAAACTGCCATTAGCAGGCAATACAGACAGATGCTCTTTTTCCTCCACAGGCTTGTTATTTCCCCAGAGTTTAGCGAGAACATAAGTGGCTCACGTGCCAGCTGTGCTCAAAAGAGCCACCTCAAACACTCCTACCCCTGCGCAGAGAGCTTTGTGAGGATGCTATCTGAATCAACCCAACTAAGGCACAGATGGGCTTGCATCATTTTACCTTGTACTCCCATCTACTGCCTGCCTGCCCCTCAGTCACACTGAGGAAAGTAATGTTTATATTCCACCCCTTCTTAAGAAGTCTTTCATAGGAATTACTGTTTGCTTCAATAGTGAAAACACTATCAAGCTTCCTATTCTGTTTACATAAAGCTTACTCATTCAGGGAGCAAGAAGCAGATTTCGAAAGGCATAAACAGCAGTAAGGTGCCCACGTCTTTTTAATGTTAGAGAGTTGGTTTCTTTAGATCTGGATCTCCACTGACTGTCCTAGGAGCTAATACAGGAGTCAGCTGGGGATGACAGAAGGACAAGCTTTAGCATGTAGAGTACTAAACTTTGATTGATTCTCCTGCTCCACAACAATTTGCACAGTGGGAATCTGAGAGGGGATGATAGTTACTTACAGAGATGATATGTCCTTTCAAGCCATGTGCTGAGTCTGCACACTCAATAACAGCACTTAGCTGTGGATAGCCCACCCCTGTCTTAATCCGAGTGGTACACACAGAACCTAGACAAGAGAAAGAGAGGAATAAACACAGCCCATTAGGATGACAGAAATTATACATTTAAAAATGTGTTTCTATCAGCATTATTTTTCTCTCAAAAAATTATTTTTACATTGTACTCCCATCTACTGTCTGCCTGCCCCTCAGTCACACTAAGGAAAGTAATGTTTATATTCCACCCCTTCTTAAGAAGTCTTTCATAGGAATTACTGTTTGCTTCAATAGTGAAAACACTGTCAAGCTTCCTATTCTGTTTTTTTTTTTTTATTATTCTGTTTTCATAAAGACTCTATTGCCAATGCTGGCTTCTCACAGATAAAAGGAACACACAAGAACTTGAGTTCTGAAATGCTCCCACACCACTTTGTGGGAGCTGTGGCTGAGGAGACTGATGTCCCCCCTTTCTTCTCCAAGGCTAGTCCCAGTTTAGCTCTCATCAATAATGCTTCTCAGTGAGGGAATTACTGCATCACAAGAAGCAAATCTAACTGAGATGCCTGAATAGAAGGGACAAAAGGACCAGAATCGCAACCTGAGAGACTCTGAAGTAGCATTTATTACCTGACTATTTCTTCTAATAAATATTTCTGTCTCTTTTCTGCATGCTTAAAGTAGTAATTCTCTGGTAAAATCTGTGGGTTCTGTTGAGGTTTTCATTTGTTTGTTTGTGGATTCTTTTTGTTTGGTAACAATTTTCCTATCTTTTGCTTAATACTGAAGGCAGAAATATTTGAATGACTGCACTTTTGGGGAATATGAAAAAAACAGCACATAGCATCTACAAAGAGAGATAATTAATCATCTGAAAGCTGTATAGTGAAACATCAAGGGAAATACTTGAACTATATCTAATCACTGAACTGTATTATTTATACACAAATTGTGTATACACGTACGTATAGATAAAAATAAAGGTTTGTATGTATGTGTGTATATATATATATATATATATATGTGTGTGTATATATATAAACTGATTTAATGACAGTTCAACGTAATAAAACATGGTTGTAGACATTTGTAATACCTTCTCTATTTCTTTCCTCAAATTAAGGGTCAAAACGAGGACTGCTTTTTGCCAGTCTAGGTCCTATAATTTAGGATACAGACCTATAAGGTCTGCATGATAACAAGAATTTCAAAACAGATTCTAAACCAAATGCAGTGAAATCTGGATCCCTTCACTCAGCTGATATCCAGGTATACTCAAGCTACCAGTAAAGCAAAAGTTACCAAAGATCCTTCAAAAAACTGACAAAGTGAAAACACTGAGAAGAATTCTTGCAAAATAGTAAGAAAATTAGTTTTAATATAATTTCCAAAGGGTTTGTATTTTACAGTGCAGGTAATGTTTTATAATAAATCATTACCATTTTCCACAGGATGGATCATTACCTGGAAAAGAGACTCAAGACCCGAGGAAGGAACATTTGTTACTTGTGAGTTTGCATGGTCAAGTTTTACAGCTCTGTTCAAAAAGATCTCCAGGGAGACTATACAGCATTTACTCTTATTTCCATGTTTGAGGCTACAGACTATAATTATTCTTCTTTTGAATCTGAATTTGCCCATGACAATCACACCATGAAATCTCTGTTGTTTATACTTTATGTATTTTGCAGTATTTGTTTAATATCTTCCTGGGCATAACTGCAATGTTTATTACATCATTTTCTCTACTCCAGTTATCCATTCATGGATCTTAACTATCTGGCACTGCAGAGTAAACAATCTGCCTGCACTGCACTGGCTGATCACAGCTATACTGTCAGTGGCATTTGTGTTAGCCACTTTAAAGTCTAGCCCACATATGTTGACTCCAGCTGCAGTCTAAGAAGAAAATAGAGAAGGAACATGTGAAGGAAGGCACAAGGAAGGGAAAAAAAAACCCCAAAAAAACAGAAAGAAAGAAAAATTATGGCAGGGCATGCCAGACAACAATATTAGGGAAGGGAAGATAGGGAAAACACTGTAAGAAGTTCAGGGTCCTTTTTTTATTCATGGAAATGTTAGAGCAGTACATAGCATGTAAGTAAAGCACTGATGTAAATTTTAGGTCCCAGGCAATAGTAAGAGGTGCAAGCAAAGTTACCTGTACTTCACAACTGACACCATTTCATCTCTGAAGACATTGGCAAGGATACCCTCAGCTCCACAGAATACAAATCATACAGCTATTCAGAAACCCGTCTTTCCTTCATAGAAGTGGACACCTGAACACAGTATCCTTTGAGCTTTAGCTCGGATGACTCATCCTCTTTTCAACAGGCTAGAAAAGCCTTCGGAGACCAGTGATAACGTCAGGAACTCAGCCCAGTGCTTCCAATAACAGGCATCTTCATTGACTGAAGGTGCAATATGCAACACTGTATGAAACACTAGCACTCTGTGTGTGCATTTCTTAAACACACTGTGCAAGCTCACTGGTACTTTATTGACCCGAGTGGGTCTTGGCATTCTAACAGTCAAGAAAACAGCATTATGCACTTGCTCCATCTGGATAACTCCTCTGCCAAAGGTACCAAAAGCCACCTTTACTGGACTTACCTGGTCCAATACCCACTTTAATAATATCTGCTCCAGAAAGAATAAGTTCTTCTACCATCTCTCCTGTCACCACATTGCCTGCCTGGAAAGAAAGAACAGTATCACATGTACAGGAGATTTCAAGACTACTGCACTAAAGACTAAAGATGAGCATGTAAAGTTTTATCCAGAGTGTTTACAAGTTGGGCTATACAGAGTGTGGAAGAATAGAGTTTACCATACTGATTCTTGGACATGCCACTGAGACTAAACCAGACATACAGGTAAATTCTCCAGTCAAATGAATTTAACAGTAAGTCCGGTAAACCCTGATCCTTAGCATCCCAACAGGAGATCTGCTTTGTCATCCATCCCCCTAATCCTCACCCAGAGGCTCTCAAGCACATCATCCCTAACCACAAGAGCTATTCTTCTCTTATATGCAGTGAACTCCTCCACCTCTCCTGCCCTACCTATCCCTCCTGAAAAGCCTAGAGACCCCCATGCCTTTTGTCTAATTCACTTTGCAGGAAGAAGTTCAGATCTTGCCTAAAACATTGGAAATTATCTTTTTTCCTTTAGGATTCAGTATTTCTCTCACCAAAAGTAAGGCACTATTCTTATAATTCTGTGCCAAAATTGGTATATGCATAGAGACTATATAAATCTGAGCATTCACACCATATAATAACATTTGGCTGTGGTGATGCCACTGGTTAAAAACTGGGGTTTGGTTCCCTTTGCACGACCTTTGCAGAGATACAGAGAACATGCTGTTTAGGGTGACATCTTTTTTGAAATAAGCTCTGAATTGGTTTGTGTTCTTAACCATATTTTTCCTTGCACTTCAATAGCTCTTTTCTTCCTTTTGCCTACATTGTTATCTTTGCTGAAAGTGAAGGCAGCCCTCTCAGCCTTTGTCTTGCTTCTTCTAGAAAACTTCTTCCATTGGCTCTCCACACCCTTAATCAATTGCTTAGTCTTTGCTTGCCTTCATACCAGCCTTCCTTGAAGTCATATCAGACAGACCTTTCTTGAACCTGAGGAATGAGAACTATCCACAGTTGTACAGGTGAGTTCTCACCAAGGCTTTGCACAACTCTTGCCTTTTCTATGGAAACAGCTTGCATGACACACAAGAATGCATTTGCCTGTTTCACACTGGTGGCTCACAGTCACTTCATGATCTGCTCATGCCTCCAGGAACATTTACCTACTCCAAAAGGTACCAGACACTTGCAGAACTTCCCCTGATACTGTGTTACCGTTCCTAGAGTAAGGTTTTTAACATGTGGTTTATTGAGGTAGAGGCCCTCTTCTGTCAGAGCCTCGGGTAGGTATGGGGCCTGTAGTAACAATACCATGAGACAGATTCTTCTGGTCCATGGATGCTATGAAAGAGCAGCAAAGAATGCCAGTGGGATGAAATTACTGATCATTTTAATAAAAGAAATGACAAAACAACCTTCCTGCAAATATTTGGTAATTGGCTTGCAAAATTGGTACAGTAAGTGCAGAGAGCTGCCAGTCTATTTCTATTCAGTAAAAAAAAAAAAGAAAACCAAAACATTTTGATGCAAGCTCAGTGTGGCAACACAGGCCCTTGTATGTGTCCAACTGTGGATCTGATGGATCAGCAGAGTGAGGCTAGAAATTAATTTCCTTGCCAGGAGTGTCCTCTGTCCAGATGATTTTGGAAAAGACAGTATGCAAATAGCAAAGATTTCAAATGACATTTGAATCCTATTCAAAGGAGCTTTATGAGCTAAAACCTATGCTTTGAGTTTCATTTGAAAACAAACTGTTAGCCAGTGCATTTTCAGACCACGCTTTCCTCTCTGCAAAGGGCTGCACAAGGCAAATGAATGCTGACATAGCACACGCTGAACTTTCTCTCTACAGCTGTACTAACTGCAATCCCATACTCTGAGGGAACATTGTACAGGAATGCAATCCTATAAATTGCACTCTACAATTCAAGAAGGACGTCAAGGTTTTTGAATGTGCCAGAAGAAGGTAACAAAGCTGGTGATGTGACTGAAAGGCAGGTCCTGTGCTGAGTGGCCAAGGGACTGGGTTCATCTAGCTTGGCAAGAAGGTGGCCAAGGGGAAGTGGAGACAGAGGTACTGAGTTCTCCCTGGGATCCAGTGACAGGATGCATATGAATGGCTCAAAGCTGTGTTCCTCAGGGAGGTTCACACCTGACATGAGTTCTTAATCGAGAGGGTGGAGAAACCCTGGAACAGGCTTCCTACAGAGGTGGACAATGCCTGCCCCGTGCCTCTGTGTTTAGTTTCCCAGGTCTTCCCTCACACCCCTTCTGTCAGCAGGAACCTCTCCACATTCCCAAGACCTTCCATGGGTGATGAGAAGAGTCCTGCTCCAACGTTTGCTAGCTCCTTCAGTACTCAGTACAGTTTCAGTACAGCTCAGTACTCCTTCAGTACAGTTACAAACCAAGTTTGGTTTGTATTTCAGGCTCTGTGGCTTATCTCATGTCTACAGATTATTCCTAACTAGAAAAACTGCACAAGATAAGCCCTCCAGTTTTCCCCATCAACTGTTTTGCATTTGTACAAAAGAAAGGCTATTCATTTCTGGCGATCTGAATTTAGACCTAGAGATGTTCAGAAAGCCTCTTACATAATGACATTTCAGGACTTAGCAAGTGATTGTATAGCAGTACTGATATGGGAAGAGGAGAAGGCAAATTCTCATGTCCTTACTTAGTACAGCTTTTATTCAAATGTAACTACTGCTGAAGTCAACAGAAGGGTATCCAGGGAATACTGGGCAAAGCCTGTTCTCCACTTACTGATTTCCTGACTCCTGTTTCACCACTTATTTCTTTTTACTGAATTTTGCTTCCTCCTTTTATTGGCTTGAAACAGCTGACAAGCCACCACCTGAAGCACTTATCAAAACAATGACAATATCAACCAGCATTTTGTGGTCTTTGATATGGGACCACTTAACTTCGCTCAAAATAACATGATATTGATTAAAATAAAATAAAATAGAACAATCAGGAAATAAAGAATATATAACAGGTACAGTGTTTCAGCTAAGTGCTGCCTCCTTTCTGGTCAGTGGTAATTTGTTATACTAAGTGCTGAACATTGCAAGGCCGGGTGATGGAGAGTGTGTCACTTAGGATGACACACACATTACAACTTGAAACACATTCAAAAGATTCATAAATAGGAAGGAGCAGGTATTCAAGTCAGCGGTTCCATGAGATTTGGGATCAAATATGTATTTAACTTAAACAGCAGTGTCTTCCTATTAGCAGAGCATAGAGGGTTGTCAAACTGTCTCTTCAGAAATGCTAACCAGACGTTTACTGTTAAGTTACTGCTAGAAAATGTTGGAACTGCATATGTTGGTTCAAAATGCTCATCCTAGCAGGGAAAAGCACTTATGTCCTCGGCATACATTTTTTTCCTGGAATGCACGTACACACATCACTGATTTCTGTCTTTCTGAATCTGTAGATCCTTAAGGAATTTTCAAGGAAGATGTGGAGCTCTACATAGCAGACTTCAACCTGCCAGTGAGAGGTTTGCTTCTTTTAGGTACCTATTGGACACCTCAGAGAGCACAAAAAAAAAAAAACACTGTGAGAGAGACACAGCTATTAGTATGTGAAGAGACCCCAGTATGACAGCTGAAGAGAAATCAGTTTACTCTCATCCAGCTGAACTCTGCTTAATTGAAACCAATCCTTGCCTTACCACTGATACCAGTATGACTGCTGAATTAGGGCAAAATGGCTTTTGAAGTCCTCACTGGTATGGTAAAGCCAGAATGTTTCAACTTAAAAAAAAAATAATCTGAAAAGGTCAATATAGAAAGACTGAGACTACAGAAACAAAATCCTCTTAAAATTAACTTAAAAGAATAGAACACAATTGGAACATGCACAGTGAAGTCACTGCAGACAATGTACAATAGCAGTTAGTGCAAGTACAAGTGAACACCACCCTGGGCCATTCCAACACTATCCAGGATGGCTGAACTGTGGGTCAACCCTGAGGAAAATCCTGGCCTCAGAAAAGTCAAAGGGAGTTTCCCTACTGACTTTAATGAGATCAAGATTTTACTTAACAGGATTCTAAAGACTACAGCTTCTCTGACAGAGATACAAAATTAGTGAACACAGTAGGGCAGTGCCTCTGAATTTCAGTCAGGCATTTGATACTGTGCCTTATGAAAGCCTGCTATAAATATCAACTCATACTGCCTAAGACAGGAACACTACTGCACTGATTGAAAGCTGCTGGCAAATGGCAATGGATCAAGCTGGGGAGAAGTGTCTATGACAACAGCTCTCAAACTTTCTTCTTGTATCCTAGAGGAAAGCACAGTCTGTGCCTCCACATTATCAGGAAGACGGCCAAAGGACATTTCCCACTCACAAAAGCAAGGGGTGCTTAACCATGGGATGAAGGGACATACCCTTTGCCAGGCTGAACCATACCCAGTGGGTGCTTGCACTCAGTACCGTGCCTGACCTGAGACAGGCCCAGGAGCATCGTCACTCTCTCCTCTTCTGGGATCCTGCCTGACCCTGCTCTGAGACATCAGCCCTAGTGGACATGCCACGACTGAACTGACTCTGGTGTGTGCTCCAGGGATGAACTGGGAGTAATCTGCATGGCTTTCTCTGACTGAATCCTGCCTCCAACCAAGGCTCAGAAAAGTTCTGCTATTGACTCCAAGGAGGAGCTTGCTCACAGTTTCTGGTTCCTGCTGTTTCCCTCTGCTTCTGCTTTGCAATTCCACTCCTCTCTTTCTCTGACCCACCATCTTGTAGGTGCTACTGTATCTTCAAGTGTGCTCCTGACTCAGTCTTCTTCCAGCCACACTCCCTGTTCCCCTCAGGGCTGCACTTCTATAATGAACAGAGGAATACCATGAAAAGAAAAATTCAGGATAAAAACTTGGCAAACCTTGATGGCAAAGATAACTTAGTTTGCAAAGAGACTTTCGGGGTGATGGAATAACCCCGAAGTCTGTGGTTAAAGTAACAAATAAGGACTATGTAATGTGTAATATAAAGGCCCCGATCCTCCATCATGAATGATGACTAAAGGTTTTCTTTAGACTTCAGTAAGCAAGGACAACTGATGCACATAATGCTGCAAAACAGCAAAACATCCCGATCTTCCTCAGGATCCTACTGTTCTGGGAGGCACTTGTGAGAAACCTAGAAGACTTAAACACTCCTTCTTCCCCCATTCCCAACCTGATGAGTGATTTAAGACAAGTCATGTTGTACTTTTGTGCCCGTTTGTCTTCCCTACCCTTTGTGTTCCATGAAACTGATCTTCTTTGTAAATTAATACAAAATGCAGTAGCGAAAAAACCTTGTGTCAGAATGAGGCAGAAGAAAATAAGGTAATGTGATTACAAAAGCAAGTATTTAAAAAGACAGAAACGTGCATTTCAAAGGTTGTTACACAAGAGATATCCTCCATCTGCAGGGGAGTATTGGCCACAGAAAATACTACATTAACCACAGTTGTTTTGCACATCCCCTTTCAACCTCAGAGCTGAACCCATTATGTGGCCCCTGGGAACACACATTCCCTGAGATCCAGGGTTGGGTTACTGTTATGTATTGCACTGCAGCTGACTGTGGAATGAATAGTCATGCTGAGGAAAGCAAACAAGACAGCCTGCAAGGCCCTGGAGATCACTTTCAGCTATGAGAGAGCTTCTTTATTTTTATACCTCCTATTGAACTGCTAAGCCTTTTGTTTGAAAACCCCAACAGCAGAGAACATACTGCAGGCATAGCAAAGACACATCAAAGCAGTCAGAACAGGTAGCAGCAGGACATGTCTTCCAGATTACTATTAAAAGGAGCCTAGACCAGCTCCTGCATTTCAGCCAGGAACAGCTTCAAAAGGCCATTTTGGCACAGAACATGAATTCATTTGGAAGCAGGGTAGAGGTGGGTGTCTCTAGTTGAATCAGATACCCTCAGGGACTGAACAGACTCTAGAGGCTTAGGAAAACTGATGGTTTTTGAACACCCTGAGTTTGTTAGTATGCTTTTAGGAGTGGGAATTATTGCTGCTCAGAGACGAAAAACATAAGCCATATTAAGCCATGTTCAGAGAAAGGAGCTACAATCAGAGAAGGCAACTGAAGAGGTCAGGGCTGTAAGTATGATCAAGCTGCTATCAGGACAATGAGACCTGAAGTAACAATAACCTTAGCCACAAAAGCAGAGACACTAGGAAGGCAGCCAAACAGATGAGGAAGGTGGATGAGACTGGCCTAAGAACCCTGGGCTAAAATCTGGGCTTGATATCTGACTTTGACATTGACCTTCTCTGCCTTCTGGGGAATTCATCTTGGTTGAGTTCCCTTCTCAGCTAGCAAAGTCAGCAATCTGTGGGGAGGTGGAGGAGGGCACGACACACAGTTTTCTTTCCACTCCTGAAAGAGATGATCTTTAGCTTTAACTATGTAATTTAAGCTCCCTCCCACAACTCTTCAAAGACAAAGACACTAGAGTAATAATGTCACTAGGGACAATACTTCAGATCCAAAGCAAGGAAACAGCTTCTTCCCTCGCTGCAGTGAACATGAAGCACAAAGCTCAGAAGACCCACATTTATCTTTTCATAGTTCCAAAACCTCTATCCAAAGCCACAGGAAATATGACCAATACCAAAATAGTTCCCACCTCTCCTGGAAGCTGTTGAAGAATGCCTATTCATTAGCCTATGATAACCCAGAATCCAACAAGCATTCCAGCTCACTTCAGTTTTCCATCATTCAGAAGCAAGAACACTGCCTTCTTCCAACATGGGAGAAAAGAATGCATCCTCCTCTGAGCTGCTTGAACGTGTTATTCTCTATTGAACTGAGGAAGAATGTGCAATTAGGAACATTCTTACTTCACATTTACTTTACATGCATGAAGCTTTATCTCTGGCATGGGAAAGCAGGCAAGTGTTGCCTAAACACGTGATATTTTTTGCTGCACTGGCTTGAAGAAAGGCTGGTAGCCTCATGACAGATCTGCTGCTTGTTTGAGGATTTCTGCTATTCTCATGGAAACAATTCAGACACATTTCTTCAAGAGCCCTGGGAAAACAGCAGTAGCTCTCTGCTGCTGGGAGTTCCACGTCCATCAAACATCCTACTCTTAGCGCACAAGGGCTTAAGGAAGCATGGAATAAGCACTCTGAGATGGGATAGTAACACCAGAGAAAGCACCGTGAAAAGCCCCAGCACTGACCACTCTGCCCCCCGATAATGCTGTTTGCAACTGCCCAACATCCCTCTCATTCTTATCACAGGCAAGGATCAGTCTGCAACTGAGCTGTCTTCATAGTGATCTAACAGTCACTGGCCCCAACTGGCCAGAAATGCTGGCACGTCCCCACAGCAAACCTCTGCTTGGAATCACCAAAATAAACCAATACACTTAACAATTAGAGGTCTCATTAGTGTGGGAAGGAGGACACGAGTAGGAAAAGAACTGGATCCACCCAGTCTTCCATGCCAACTTAATCAGACAGCTATATCGGAGTACAACACTAAACATGCCCACAGAAATCATCAACAATGGAAAATGGACAATGCCAAACTGTTACTAAACATCCTTCCTTGCTTTCCAACCTTTTCTAGCTTCTGATGCCTACCAGTCAAACTCTGAGTCCTGTTCCTGGACAGAATTCACACACATCCACCCTCCACCCTTTCTACAGACTTACCATAATGGTGTGATGTGGGAACAGGACACGGACGGACTTCACAAACTCCACAAAATGCTCTGAATAGCCATTTGCCACATCCAGGCAGATGTATTTGATAGCTGGAATGGCCTCTAGAATACTTGTTAACTTTTTCAAATCATCTTGTCCACTACCTGAGCTTGCTGCTACATGCTAAAAAAAACAAACAGAGAACGAAACAGAATAGTAGGTTGCAAAAACTGAAATAAACACACACAGTTTGTATGTCTTTCCCTGCATAGTCTTGGCAGGACTTGTGCTGGTAACTAGTGAAAATCACACTATGTAATATGAAATAAATACCTTCCTGGAAAAATCAGTGGGCTATTTCTATCTTGCTTAAATGATACAAAAGAGAGGGACATTAGCATTCTAGCATTCATTCACAAGTGGATTGTTACAGGCATATCTAATGACCTGAGATCAATCAAGGTTCAGCCATACTCATGTTAACATGAACACAGATGAAGCCCTAACTTGGTATCTTTCCAAGAAGTTAGAGAGGCAAAATTTGGGACACTGCCAGAGAGTAAACTCTGGATCTTTAAGTTCACCAAGCGCTCCTGTGATCTACAGAATCACAGAATAATTTTGTTTAGAAGGGTCCTCTGGAGATTTTGTAGTCCAACTCCCTTTCTCAAGCAGGGTCAGCTACCATTGAAAACAAGCAGATTGCTTTTTCCTTTCTCTTCCAATGAGTTCTTTCCAAAAGAAAAATAGTTGCCACAGCTGCTGGCCTACAAAATCTCTGCAGAAATCCAAGGTCACAGACCAAGTCAGTATTTAATCACTATAGGAACAGGAGATCCTATTCAAGTCATTATGTACCATGAATAAGTGAGGTTTGGAAGTGTTCAGACACAGGATGTTCCTGGGACCACCTTCTACCCTATGGTGGCATATACGCAATCCTCACTGGCCGAAGTGCCCCAGGCTCACTTTCAGACAGCTCTCTAAACAACAGCCTTTATAATATCATTCCAAAATCTGCCACAGGTAAAGATACAATACAGCTGTGTGGTATTCTTTTCTAAACAGAGAAAGATCAAAACCTGCACTGGACTTTGAGCAAGAAGGGGAGATGGCCAGGCACCCTTACAGCGCCTCTCCTGGTACAGGGGCCTGCCAGAAGAAAAGAAGCCTGAACGTGAGAAAGTGACAACTTAAGTCAATGTTTAAATTTACTAAATATAATGGCTCAGGGTAGGAGCCATGAACTCTCCCTCAGTTCATGGGACCCTGTGAACAAGCGGGATAGCACAGCCAGGAAGAGCACAGCGGGAGCTCTGGTGCAAGAAGATAAGTGGAGGACACACAGGCTCTGACAACTTTCAGTGCTCATCCCTAGGCCAGCACCTCGGCCACTCCAGCCTGCCAACTCTAGATCCACTTGCACACCTGATGGCAAAGACTATGCCTGGCACAAGGGTGTGCAGGGCCAGCCTGTGGTTGGGTTACTTGAAGTTATTCACATTAGTGCACTACCACAGCTCCCAACAGCAACAGAAGCACAGCACTCATACCTACTCCCAAGTATTTCCTCCTTCTCAGTTCAGCATACTTCTCTGTTTCCGTTCCAGGCATATATAAACTTTGCTTTTTTGCATCTGATCTAAGCACTTTCACAATGGACTCACATAGCTAGCCAGTCTTTTAAATCAGGACAAGCCGCTTCCCTTGATGAATTTAAGAACAGCAAATATCTTAATTCCCCAAAACCTCACTTGACAACAGTATTCCCAAGAGACTCCAGTGTATGTGAGTTCAGAACAAAGTAATAAACCATAATAATTTACAGTAGAAAAACATACCTCAAGGCATTCTGGGTGATTGGCAGCAAACAGTTTCCATTCTTCCAGAGAATAATGCTTGTGAATTGCAGTGAACATTGCATGCTAGCAAAAAACCAAAAGAACTGATATTAATGTCCAAGTTAGTAATTTTTCCCTCAGCTGCAAAATAAGGCATTAGAAAACCCCCTTTTAAGTTATGAGTTCATCCTGCTTGGAGGGAACAGTAACAGTGAATAACAGACCAAGCAACTATAAACAGCTCTTCAAAAGCAACTTGGCATACTTAGGCAACCTTTCAGGACCAGGTTTATGATATTAAACCTGGTCCTGAAAGGTTTCAGTAGTTTCATTAAGCTACTGTCACTATTTTGAATGTGACAAAAGCTCACTAACTTAGAAAGGGCTGCAGCTCTATCCCATAAGCTGCACTTTCAAAACTTGCCAGTATTTTTTTCTGGCAGGGAACACAAAGGGACCTCAAAAACGGAGCTCTAGAAGCTCTACCTGAAGCTGAGCTACACCCAAGATGGAAGCTTCCCAGTATGGAAGCATCTCCACTGAAGCTTTCTGGTATCAGGAGCCGTGTTTGTGGTAACCATGTTGTTGTAAAAGCACACCTTCTTTTTCTTATTCTGGAGTTTAAAACTCATGTTCCCCCGTTCTCCAACTCAGCTAAAAGTCAAGAAAGGCTGCTCCCTGTCACCCAGCAGCTTCCCAACTGTTGCAGAAATGAGAGTTAAGACTTACTTTTGCCATAACCACAGCCATTTCAAATGTCCCCACAGTGTCCATGTTTGCCACTATAATGGGAATTCCCGTGTATGTCTGCTTGGAGTTACGGAAGGTGAAGGTGCGCGTGAGGTCGACCTGCAGTGAACAGATACGCATTCTTTTAAGTAGCTGACTGCAATCTTCCACCAGTTTTGCTACAGATTTCAGATATAGCACATGTAGACACAGTTTCTTGATTTTCCTCACATTTCCTGTTCCTTTTGTTCCACAGTTACCTCATTAATTTATATTTTTTTACAACCTCTGCCTTCCAAACAAGNCAAGGCACAAGGGCTTGGAAAGAAAGGATAAAAGGAGCTCTGGATAATTGTACACAGAAGTAACCTCAGCTGTTTGTATGGCTACCTGAGAAACTCAAATTGAAGTCCTAACTCCACAGAAATCACAACTGCAACTCCTTCTGTCTCCAAGGCACAGAGGACTTTGTCTTTAAGGTAAATGACAATATAATAAAGTATGCTCTTTTGGTCAAGGTTATCAGCACTCTTGCCACACAATATGAATAATCATACCTTGGCTTGCTAAACCAAGAAGCTGCTGGTTTCTAAGTTAACGTCTTAAAACTGTATCTGCCTTCACCTTCAAAGCTATTTCTTCTTCAGCACCTTCAAATGATCACGGTAATATAAGACATTTTTGTCCTTACATCTACAAGAGGCATTATCAAATCATATCATCTCCCATCTAGGCCTACCTAGGATCTTCCTACCTAGGGAAAAATTCTCAGAAGAAAAAAAAGCACAACTCCAAGATACTAGTTTCGTCTCTAGCAACAATAAAGGCTCTTTCAGTTTTCACTAATCCTCACTGCAACTTTAACCCAGTAACATTCAGAACCTGAACTAAACAGAAATCCATCACAAGAAAGAAAGCAACAGAAAAAACTGACAGTTTTTTACTATTAAATTAAAACACATTTTGAGCACTTCCAAATTGCAGGCTAGATTCTGATTAATATTGTGAGGGACTTACTACTGATTTGTATAAGAGAAAAATCTTGGTGCCTTAGTGATAAACCTGAATCAGGTTCTCTTATAAGCTCGTAAGTGATGGGTCACTTTAGTGAACAAGCTAAGATATATCTTAATGGAAATTCCTCCTCCCATTTACTATCAGAGGTCTAATTCTCCACCCATCACGGATGACAAACCATTCTAACAGGAATTTTAGCAGCAGCTAACATTAGAAAATAGTACAAAGAAGATAGGTATGAAACAAGTATGAAAATTTAATTTACTTGACTCCCTCTTAATGCAATGCATTAACTAGAATCAAGGGGGGGGGGAGGGGGGAAACAAAAGTATCCCACAATCAATTCCACACAGATGCCAGCAGCAGAACCACTGCCCTACAGTTTTACAAAGAAAAAAACATATCTTTCCAGGGAATTTCAGAAAGAAGAGTTATGTTTCAGAAAAGACACCAAAATACTGCAAAACAGACACAAGGCAAGGCAGAAATTTGCCTCGTAACTTTTTTAGTCCTTCACTCCTTTAGCCTCTCCAATACGCCACAGCAATAAGACAAATTATATATTGCATAAAAACTGCGACCTTTGCCTGGTAAATGCATTCAGTGCTTTATCGTGTTTTACAAGAGACAATCAACAGCCACTACTCAGTTTCACCTTTTCACTGCTCTCCTTTATGGACTTCAAGTACATCCTCCACAGCTACTTCTTCTCCATACCAAATTATCCTGGTATGTTTGGGCTTTTCCTCATGTGGAAATCAATCAATGCCACTGATCACGATGGCTGCCATTCTCTCTACCTATTTTAGCAAATTGTGCTGTTCTTGTGCACTTACTTAAATTTACAAAATCTAAATTAACAGCTTCCTACAGGACACTTGTCCGGTGAACTTGCAATGGACAAAGTGCAATGAGTAAGCCCAGCCAAGGCAAGAACAGGCTATGTGAGTACCAAGACCCCACAGACAGTGGGTGCTGCTCCCACTCCCACCCTTGCTCTGACCCATTTCGATATTTGAATTAAAGCACCACATTTTCTGTTATCTTTTCAAAAGGAGAAAGCAACCATCGAAAATGAAGACAGTGCAAGGAATCAGAAACAGCACCAACATAGCAAAGAACATACAAGAAGATCCGCAAACATCCCGAACTGTTCTCTCTAGGAAGCTGACTTAACGCTAGTCACTGCATAAAAAGCTATCCTTGCGCAAAACGAGGCATTCACACTAGAGAAGCAGAAGCTTCCTGATATAAGCTTCAAAGCAGCAGCTTGCTGGGTAACAGGCACTGTAGTATGCTGCCTCTGTTCCTATGCCAGAACTATTTATTTATATTCTTGTTTTGAAGCAGACTGGGGCTGTCCATTTCAGATCTGGCTCTCGCAGACTCTGTTTATCCCTGTTGCCACAGCCTCTGTGATGGTGTCCAATTTCTTAACCTTCATCGGTTTTCACTGACCCCCTCATGACACAAACTTTTTCTCATCTGCAATGTTTTAACAGTTCATCATAGCCACCCGTTACAACCCTGCCATATCAGCTCATGTTCCTCCTATCGTTTTCCCTTCCCAGCAGCCCTTCTTTCCACAGCCTGCACCCTGCTAAATATACAAAACACTGCACTCGAAGGAGCCATGTGCCTGCCACTCACTCGGTGGAGCACAGCTCCACCTGTTTGCCAGGCCGGCACAGTGAATTTTAACGAGGGATTCATAGGTCCCCAAGCAAATGGCTTGGAAGTGCCCACAGGCTTTTTCTGCAGTAATTGCACACGATGCGGAGTTACTCGGCCGGGACTCTGTTCATCATAAATTAAAAATTACTTGCCAGAGAGTAACTTTCTACTGAGAGGGGCTCTCACACCTTATGACTGCGAAGAAGTTTTGCTTAGCTGAAGCCCTCAAAATCCCTGGCCATAGGCCCACAGTAAACACAGCCTTCCTGTTTCACTTTCCCTTTCTACCTCAGTCTCTCTCTCTTACAACTCCACGTAAGAGAGAGAGAGTCCCCTGGAGAAAACCTTAATCCTCTTTTCACCCCCATCACAACATAATTCCTTCTTTAGTCAAACTAAATCCTTTGTTAACCTTGGGGTTATGTGAGGTAAACGAGAAGGCACCTTCGATCCTGAGGCAGCCATCTTTTTTTTTGTGGATGCAATCGATTCTTAAGGGATTGATTTCCCGGGGTCTTTCCCGATCCCTGATGAGAGAGAACTACAGAACTGCTCCGGCTTACGGCGGCCAGCAGGGACACAGAGCCCCAGGGGGATTCCAGGGCTCCGCACCGCAGGTCACACGGGGGTTAAAACGCACCCATGGCAGCCCCAGCTCTGATGTGACTTCTCTCAGTACTTCCCCATCACAGGGTCCCAGCCCGGGACACCCTGCGCACTCAGAAGTGCTCCCCAGCGTGTTCGCGGGCTTTTATTACAATCATTTTGCTTTTATAGAAGAGCACACCAGCTCCTCGGTACCAGCACCGCTCACAGCCCCCCAGGTTGAGGGCAATGCCGCCTGACATCACCGGCATCCCCGGCTTCTGCCGGTCCAAGCTGCGGGGCGGGTAACCGGACACCCTAGTCCTGCAGCGCTGCTGCCGCCGCCGCCCCCTCCGAAAGCGAAGGTCAGGACCCGCTCAGCGCCGCAGAGGCACCTGTTAGGAGCCAGCAATCCCTCACCGCCCCCCTTGTATTTCAGCTTGAGGAGCGGGGGAAGTCAGCGCGCCGCCGGCCATCCTCGGCTCCGCTGGGGCCTTGGGGGGCGGGGGGGATACCCGCGGACTTCGCAACCCCGGCCCCGTCCTCCCCTCCGGGGAGCAGCTGCATCTCCCCGCCACGCAAAGGGCGTCTCGATCGGGGAGGGCATTGCTGC
>VWZN01017017.1:963412-976091 GCA_013396955.1 Regulus satrapa
AGTGCGCGGTGGGGGGCACACGGGGACGCGTCGCCCGTCCGCAGCCGCCCCGTGCGGGGCGAGGCGCCGGCGGCACCGCGGCGGCCGTAAGGGCAAAACAAGGGCAGAGGAAATGGCGCCTCCATGGGACCGAGCGGGCCCCGCCGCCGCTGGGACCAGGTGCGGGAGCCCGGCCGCGGCGGGCGGCCGCTGCGGGGCTGAACGGACATCTTGGCCTGCCTCCCACTGCCTTCCACCGCCCCGAGCGGGGGTTTGCGGCGTTCCGCAGCGCTGTTAGGGCTGCTGCAGCACGGCTCAGAATGCTGTCCCTCCACCCAGATAAAAAAGACACCGCTTGGTCTAGCTGAGCTGTCGTGGGAATCCCACTTCCCGGGTGGCTCTGCTCTGAGCCCAAAGCCGCCCCCCTCCGTGCCCGGTATCCGGTAATGCTGAGGAGCAGAGCCGGGCTCCGCATCGCGCTGCAGAGCCCAGCGGAGAGCCCGAGCGTGGCTTTGGCGTTAGAGCCCTTGGGAAATGTGCAGGTGGTTGGACACAGGAGAGTGGTCAGAGCGCCAGCCACCTGCAGGAATTTCCTACTTCACTGCCCTCAGAGAAGCAACAGGGAGTTCTTGGGTTTGGTTGGGTTTTTTGTTTGTTGGTTTTGGGGGGGTCCCCCCCCCCCCCCCGCCCCAGCGTACAGGTTTTGTGATTTGTGACTATTTCCTCCTTTTTCAATGGTGCTAGCCACGGTTCAACACACAAGTTGCAAACCACTCAGAGCAGCAGGATTGCACAAGCTGAGTCCATCTGCATCTGCTGCCGGGGGATCAATACAGGGTTACCAGATGCCACCAAATGAGGTGACTTACACGGGAGCTTTGCCCCCTAAAGCCTATTTAGTTATGAAGTCAGTGGTTTGTAAGATTTGGACTGCTTTGGAAGATACACGAGCTAAGGCCTGTTAGTGACTGGAAGCCGAAGCCTGGGACACGTCCTCAGACACATTGCAGGAGAAGGTAACGCTCTCTCCTTTATCTGAAAGTTGCATGTGTCTGGTCAACACCCTGCCTCCCAACAGAGCTCTTTTACACCTCTTTGCCTGAGTGTCTCAGATGATCCAGTATGACTAAGCATGAGCCCAGGGCTTTACACAGAAGGCAGAGCATTTGAGTGTTTGCAGTTTTGATTGCCCAGGTGGAGAGGACTTGAATCTGGAACTTTGGAACTCCAGATGATGTCTCCAAGGAGAGCTTTGCCATTGTGGGTATTTCCCATGGAGGTATTCAGGAAAAAGGACTCCTTTTAATTTGTTTGATCTGCATATCACAGGCCGTTCATTTGGTGTTTTCTCTACAATATAAAGGAACTACTAAAAGTTCCTTTTAGGAAAACTACATATTTTTCAGACAGACATATGTGCCATAATTTACTGTTAAGTAATAAAGAGTACAGATAAGAATGGGTCCTGTGGAAGTGGCATGTCTGTAGCCGAGGACTGAGAATGGAAAAAAACAAATGCATTCTGTCTGTGCCTGGCACCATGTCTTCCATTTGCCCTCATGGCAGGCATGTGATACTGAGAAGGAAGAAAGAAGCCACTACATTGCACTGTGAATTCTAAAGGTCAGCACTGTTTTGAAGAGTAGGAGATTGGGGTAGTAGTGATATGTGTAAGCCACAGAAAATGCAGGCCTGATGCTGTTTACAATTTTCAGTATTTTAGTCTCCACTCACGGAGCTATTTTTGTGCAGGTCACAGTATCCATTCATTCCCCATGTACACATACCAACAGACTAGTCTGATGTCTCAGATCAGCTTGAGTGTTCTTTAAATTTTTCAAACTTTGAAATTCTCCAGTTTCTTACTTCAAGATATATTTTCTGTAATCAAAATTATGTTTTCTTGCTGAACCATCTCTGGTGGTTTTCATTGTCCTTTCTGAAGTATGGACACCAGATGGGACATTATCAATAATCACATTAATATTATAGCCAGAAATGAAGATCACCTCTTACGTATCTTTGTTATTCCTCTTTATATGCCTGCCATACACCTGCCATAAGTGATCCCATATTATCTTTCTGCTACGGAAAAAGCTCTTCATCCAGGCTGTATGCAGTTTAGTCTTCAAGTGCAAACAAGCCATCACTGATTTCAAATTTAGTATATGTAAATGAGTTGTTACTTTCCTTCAGAGCTCTTTTTTTTTTCTCTACTTCATTGTTTTATATTTATACTTAAAAGCAGATGGAATAATGCACTCAGAAGATAACTGCTTAGCCACTGTAGCTGAGAAGACCAACGCCAATGTAGATTTGTAGGTTTTCTGAAAGTTTTCTAAACTTGGTGTTTTTGAGAAGAGGAAAAAATGATCATTATAATGCAAATAGCTACTATGGCATCTAAAACCTTTTATTAGCTAAGATTGTTGACCTTGTGGTTTTCATCCTGCTATTGTAATTGTAAATACTGTTGTATGTAATACTATCAATTAGTTCACTGATCTGACCTGGTAGCAAAGGATGGGGAAGAGGCTGAGGTACTCATTGGCATCTTCACCTTGGTCTTCCCTGGTAAGATTTTTCTCAGGATTCCTAGGCCCCTGAGATGCATCAGAAAATCAGAAGTAGTGAAGACATGCTCATAAGAGCAGGATGAGATTGGGAGGGGAAAGTTCTGAGGACTAGACGAAGCAAATACCAGTCCTGTCTTTGAGAAGAGCATGAAGGAAGGAGGATCTGGGCTAGTCAGCTTCACTTCAATGCCTCAGAAGGTGGTGGAGAAAATAATCCTGGAAATAATTTTCAAATGAATTGAAGGACAAAGACTGAAGATAGTCGGCATGAATTTATGATAATAAAATTATGCTCAGCTCACTTTCTACGATGAAATTACTTCTTCCGTGGATGAGAAAAAAGCAATGGATCTTGTTTATTTTGACTTAGGCTTTTGACAGATTGCAAGTAACATTCTTGTAGGCAAACTGATGAGGTGTGGACTAGCTAAAAGGAGATTGGAGTGGATTGAAAACTGACTGAACTTTGGGCTCAAAGGCTTGTGATCAGTGACATTAACAGCTGAAGGGCAACTATTTGTAGTGCTGGTTAATTGTATATGGAATTTTAAAACTTCTTTTTATCAATGTCTAGTATTTTTCTTAATTAAATAAGAACATTTCCTCAGTAACTCCCTGGTACTGCAAGAAGCATTCTGTGACAACCCGAAAGTGTGAGCAGATATGAACACCCAAAACACTTCTAGGGTGAATGCTTAATGATGTCATTATTTGTCAAGAGAAATTCTGGTCACAACAGATATACAGCTAACACAACTGAAGGCACATGCTGACTTCCTTGCTGTGGCTCCTAAGAAAATACTATAGCCTCATATAGACAGGCTCCATACAGACAGCCTGTAACATAATTAGTGTGCCTGTTTAAGGAGTGTGGTGAGCTCTAGTAAAAGCATTGCTCAGCTGCAAGTGCTCCCACAAACTGTGTGTCACACTTTTCCAGCAAAATCCCCTGTCTCGAAAGAACAACATGCTGCAGGACATGTGTGATGAAGATCTTTCACTCTTAAGGAGAAGCGGTACACTTGAGGAAAGGGCCTTATTTTTCCTTTTATTATTCTGCTTGAGTAGCATTTCCCAGTGAATGGATCAAGAATTGTAATTCAAGCAGATGCAAGAAGATTTCCTTTTGTAGTGGAGATAAGGGTGTTTTTCTGAACTATCAGTATTATTACAGCATCTACATTAAGGCTTTTGCTGACCTTGATAGCCACGAAAAATGGGAGTGGAGCTGATACCCCTGCCATTTGTAAGTGTGCCAAGCAGACTTCAACTACATGCATGAAGATCACTTCTTACTAAGAAACTTGTATGCCATAAGTATTTTCATTTAAATTCAAAGGTCTTGCAGGAAAAATTATCTTAGTCGCTAATCATCAGCTAAATCCCAGGCCCACACTGAAGTCAGTAAGACAACTCATTCAAGGTACAGTTTACTTAGGAGTAAGTGACAATATCCCATTTGATTTCAGCAGGTTTCAAACGTTAATTGTAAGTAATCACAGCAGTCTATAGTTAATGCAACTCTGACCGTCCTTGGCTTATGAAATATGCTTAGAGTCTGTCTGCTCTGATAAGTTAAGTGGACCATGCCTATCTGTCTCTGCAGAAGACAGTGTGTGGCTCACATGTTGCCATTTAGATGCCATATGTGAGCTTCAAGAAGTCTCACTCTAACTGCATATTGGAAACTGTTTGATTCTGTTCCCTGAACTATCCTCAGACTACCTGGAGGAGTGGTAGCTGTCCAGGTTGTTCGAGGGAGTGTGATTCTAATTAAAGACTGTGGACTGTTGCATTGTAGAGCTTGTAGCTAGGTCCATGCTTGGGTCCAGTTTGCTTTACTATTGGACTTTACTGGCATGGAAGTGGTTTGTAGATTTTTTTTAAATGGTCAAAACCTGTTGTGTACTACCCATTGGGGACTGATACTTCTGTTCATTACAGAATTACAGTTCTACATACTGTAAAAGTCAGTGGGATTCTCTCTGTGGAAATATTAAGTAGTCTCTCGGGATGTAACACGTATTCTGTTGCTGCAACATAGCTTTACATAAGGAGCCATCCTCTCCTTAGCAGTGCCCAGTGGTCGAAAGAACAAGAGAAATAGTCACAAGGTGAAACACAGGAAATTCTATCTGGACATTAGAAACCACTTTCTTTTTCTTTTTCTTTTTCTTTTTCTTTTTCTTTTTCTTTTTCTTTTTCTTTTTCTTTTTCTTTTTCTTTTTCTTTTTCTTTTTCTTTTTCTTTTTCTTTTTCTTCTTTTCTTCCTGTGAGGGTGGACTGTATGATCTTGAAAGGTCCCTACCAACCTCGCTCGCTCTGATTCAGTGGTTCCATACATTACTTTGTCATTGGAGAGTATCTTCCTCTACAAGATTTCAAGGGCCTTTAAAAAATCTGATAATTACATAGTTCATTTGGTGGTCATTTGATAGTCAAATTAGTAAGTCTCATTTATGTAAGAGAAAGGCATGGAGAAAAAAATTAGGGATGAAGCAAAGTCCTATTCAATTTATGCTCTGATTGTTATTTCATGCTGGCTTTATAGCAGTAAAAGCCACTGACTTCAGTGGACTTGTCCCTACTTAATAGCACCTCTGGGAAAAATAGGCTGGAGAGCAAACTCATCAGACACAAATGTTGATTTTGCATTAATACCTTCTGCTGCGAGAAGTATGCTGAGCCCCTGTTTTTGCATCTGTTTACCTTTAAAGTCATCAGACAGCCTGGCTACTTGGCTTCACCATCTCAGATTGAGAGGGGTGAAGGTCTGTTGTCTTGGCTGGACATAAGCTGATTTACCAGGCTTTTCCAAAATATACTAGACCAAATAGCAACCCCAGTGAGGTAGCAAAACTGCCTCAGTAAATAATTATATTTACAAACAAGTAAACAAAAGCAAGAATGTACAATTGCAGAAGGATTTGGGCAGAGAGGAACTCAGCAAAAATAAAATTCTGGTGTTGCCTGTATACCAGCTGATTTTTTTTTTTTTCCTAACAAATCACCTACTGTCATATAACACATAAGAATTTCACCATGTTACGGGCCAGACTCAGCTGGGGCTGGCCATACCCTCTCCTGTCAATGCTTGCACTCCAGCTTGGAAACAAGCTTGCACCAGAACTTCATCCACCAAATCTAGCCCAAAGACTCCCAAGAATCCATTGCCAATTCAACCTGCTCATGTAAATAGAGGAAAATACCAAACTCAAGAAGAAATTTTGCATAAATATTTCTCTCACTGGCAGCTGATTTTACAGTGTGCAACAGAGTCACAGTACTGCTGAGGCAGTATGAAATACTAATATTGCTGTTTGGCTCTTTATTTTAAATGTAATATCTAGATCAGTAGGCTGCTTTCTTCATAGAAATCTGTTGCATGTGGAATTAGTGCTGGTTTAGACTTATCCCCGAATTTGTGTTACTCAGGCCCAAAGTGCTTAACACAGAAAAGAAAATAATACCTACTTCTCTTGCACTTAACTGAATTGATTTGCTCAGTCTCTTGACGAAGGTTCCGAAAGTCCATTTCCCGCTTATGGAGGGGGGTCAGGACGTTGCCTATTCTAGTCCTGGCAGTTGAGGGGTTTTTTTGGCTTGGTGTCCAAAGTCTGTTTGAATAAGCACACTGCCATTGCTATGTAAAATAAATTAAAAGCACAACATTAATTTTAAAAGCCCCCACCCATTATATAACCAGACGTGATTTTCTTAATTTTCAGGGCTTTTCTTGACATTTTTATGTTGGGTGGAAATGTTGCTACAAATTTTAAGCTGGAGAAATGCTTCTGAACTGTGAACATCTGGTAATGAATAGCGTTCAAATCCAATTTAATCTTCGGAAAAACTAAACTTTGCTGCCCTACTGCACCATCTACAGGCAGAAAAAAAACATGCTCATCTTACAAAATGTTTTAACTGTTTCAAGCACTTTCTTTAATCATTGCAATTAATACATAAAACTGGAATTTTTCTTTTTTGCATCCTAATTAGTATGAGGGGTTTATGCCTTTTGTGTGTAAAATGACATTTCACACAACTCTAAATACCTTGTACAGTTGGGCCAGGGAGCTTTGCCTCTGCAAACCTTGTGTTAATTTGGGTCTTATCATGCGGATGTAGAAAACTAGATTGGTTTGGTCCTTTATTGCAGTTAAGGCATTTAATGGGATGTAGATAAAAGCTGTTGCATTTATCAGCTGTCACACACTTTTTTCATAAAGACACCTACATATGGATTATGATTAACATCAACTCGGTTGTCACCACTATGCCTTTTCTACCCATGATTCCTCACTGGCTAGAGTTAAAGATATTCTTAAAATGACCTAGAAAATGCTGCTTCCCTTTCCCACAGCAAATAAAACCCTGCTAAATATTCTCGTATATCATTATGATAAAACAGGAAGGGAAAATTTAATGCCTGAGCTTGTAAAATATGCTCTAGTTTTGCAAGGCTGTTTAAAAAGTGAATATTATTAGCCTGTGAAGCCACAGTAGCTGCACATCTGTAGCTGTTGTTAGTTTAAATCTAACATGTGTTTTGTGTGTCCATGTTCTTTAAGTAATCAAATAGGAAAAATACAATGTGAAACTGATGGATCAAATCTGTTTAATCAAATCTGATTAACTGCCCTCCTCCTTTTTAGGAAGCAGACCTTTTTTTTAGTTGTTTTCACCTTCCTGAAAATACATGTGTTAAAAAAAAATTATATCTGAGTGAAATAACATCCTTAGTAGTGGTAAATAGATGTATGCATTCAGTAAAATTTGAAGGAATTTAAGTGATTTTGTTCTGGTAGGAGAAAAAGGGGCTAAACTCAAGATCATTTATCTACTTGGATTTAAGTCTCATATGTACTGCCTCTACCGGGAAATCTGTGGAGCAAGAACATTATTTGGTATTGGATATGCAGCACCCAGAGGCAGTAAGGCATGGATCCCAATTGCAGTTATTTTTTCATTTGTATAATGAAGACTTCTGAAAATACTGCATGTTTTTGGTCTGTTCTTCCACATCTTTGCCTAGAAAATTATTATTTTGCATTTTGATCTGTGCCTACCTCTCTCTTTTCCCCTAAGCTGCTGTGTAGCAGTGCTGGTTTCTGATTTTTAGAGAGCTGGCGTGTTTCACCCCATCGTCCATATTCAGCAGAGGCAGAAGTCACTTCCATATGTGGTTTGTGGAGTGCTTTGGGATCCTTCAGGATGAAAGGTGTGATACAAATATTAGATACCATTCATTCCTTTTTTTTTTTTTTTTTTTTTAAAACAGCACACACAGTACAATAAGTCTTCCTTTCATCTTGAGCTCCCCGGACTAAATTGTCAAACATCTCAGCAATACCATGAACATTTGCTTCAGGCACAGTCATAATCACTGTTCTGTTAGCTCCATCCTTACAAAAGGATGGCTATTCTCCAGGCACACAATTGACTCTCCTACTACCAAATGCCTCTTCTTATCGTCCTCGGTAGCTTCTCTTACAATTCCCCTAGAGTTTCCTTGCTTCAGTCTAATCTTCCAGATCTCATTCAGGTTGCATTTCCCATTTGCCATGTCGATTCACCTGCAGTACATTGTTAAGTCTGTGCTGATCCTGTATCGTGTGCAAACAGCACCGGCATAGGGATAGAGAGTCCTTCCTCTCTCCCTTCCTCCCTTCATATTTAGATGGCAAAGGTTCTGTCCTCTTTAGGCAGATCACTGTGAGGAAAGCAGTAATCAGCCTCTCTAAGCTACCTAAGCAGCACCTCATTCTCTTCTCAGAGAGAAGCAGAACACAATTGCTTTTCTGAGCCCTTCTGCCCAGCTCTGTGGGAAAGGGAATAATTAGCCTTGTTAAGCTACAGGGCCAGCAGCCCTTTGCCTTCCCTGCTCTCCCCTCACTTAACCCCAGTGTTTTAGAGCTGCAGCCAGCCCTGGGTAAATACAGCTGAGCAGGTGGCCGCTCCCAGCTGTGCCCACATTGCTGCTCCCTGCTCCTTCTCTGGTGCTGCCCTGACACCCACCCCAGGCTGCACAATTGGCCCTTGAGAGCTCTGATGGTGAAAGCAGAACATTGGAGGGGCACTTCCTCTCACTCCCTCTTTTTCATTCCTCATTCTTTTAGCTCAATTAATTTGCTCTCATGTTCCTGAACCCTCTTGCATTCAGCTGCAGGCTACTTTTCCTGTTGACACCCTGCAGGGGTGGTAGGTAATGTATTGCTCACCAGAGTAAGAACTTGTCAAGAAAATTGATGACCTGCAGTGCCCCTTTCAGGTCAGGCAAACAAGTCTTGTGGAGTTTATTAAGGTATGTGAGGCTACACTGTCACGTGAGGGAAAATACAGGAATAAATAAATGTCTACAAATGTTCAGATTTCTGATCTTTGAAAATGATCCACTTGAATCACCGTGTCTGGTGCCCAATTTAGTAAAAAGACATCTTTCTTTACTTCTTATTACTTTCCCCAGCCACCATTTGAGTTGCTGTGTAGCAGCTGGTATATATATCATGGCACACAGTCTAGCTTCCCTCACATCCCTAAGTGTAAATTGGGACTATATCCATAGGTAGGAGCAAGTGGTGGTGTCATCATATAAAACTCATGTGTGTATGATCAAAGGAGTCCTTGTTTTTCTTCCCCCACAGCTCATAACAGAGCTCAGAAATACAGAACCATTTTGATATTTAAAAACCATTTGATATTTAATCAGAACAGAAGCTTGGCATATGAAGAACATAGGCATATAGCTGAGCTGAGCTTTGGGAGACATTAAAAATGAATTATGCTGATAAAGAACAGCTGTATTCTTGCATTCGAAACCAGGGGGACAAATAATTAATTTGCCTTCGTTAATTTCCCAATTCTTTCCTGGCAAAAAGTCCAGAAAAGCTTAGACTACAGATCTAATTACAATCAAGTGAGCGTATGTATAAAGAGACTGTATCAATTATTGGGCCATCAAGTGTCTTTATGAAAGCCAACTTCTGCTCATGCAATGTTAAGATCCCCACTCACCTCCAACCACCCTGAGTCTTTTTTGTTGCCTACTAGAAGGAAGTCTGAAGAAAAGAAGGTGGCTTTCTTTTTAAATGTCTGTTTTTGAATCCTGGCTGAGTGGAGCTGTGCACAGCAGTGAGGTGGAAGAGCGAAGCAGGGTACAGTGTTAATTCCCTCTTGAAAGACAGCACTATGGAGGCCACAGCATATTTGTCTCCCTTGCCATTCTAGACTATGAAAAATAGTAATCTGTAGGTTTAAATTTGCTGGTTCATGTGTGGTTTAAATAAAATAAATAAAGCAAACCAATTGATCAGATAAATGTGGTAGTCGAATTGGGTGGCAGAAGAGAAGGGCACTGGAGGGATAGTGGGGTTTGTACCCAGTTTTTTTGAAGGGGTGACAGACTCCTCTTACCATGCTGGAGAAGGGCACTGTGCCCTTGCTTCCATGAGGAGTGAGAAAAATGCCAGGATACACTCAGCTGCCCCTGGCTTCCCATGAGCCATCCCATGCAGCAGCCCCTTCCAGGAGGGGACTTGCCACTGTCTTCTCTGCCCAGCAGTGGCCTGTAACGGGATGTGTAGTGATGGCTTGTCTGGAGGGAAAATACATTCAAAGCTTTGTCTGGCTTGTCTATGCTTCTGGTGGAGGCTTCCATCTATGCCTCTGATGCTGGAGTGTAATGTGGGTTTGCATTTAGAGAAAGATAGGGACATATACGTACACAAAGTACATATGCAAAAAAAAGCTGTACACCACAAACACCAGGCCTGCAGACTGAGAAGATTTTTAGGAACTGATAGATATTCCAAGGATAGAATGGGACTCCTGGGAAATACAGGCTAAACCTCAGCTGGTGTAGCTCTTCTGAAGGATAGAGACCTTATATTTCTGATTTATTGAGTGCCTTTGAATGAGTCAAATTTAGTTTCAGTGGCAGGCAGATCAGAAATCTTGGCATTGTTTTTTGTCATGAAGCAATCTTGACAAGTATATATATGGCTGGTACTTAAAAATTCCTACTGTGTCGTTGAAACACTTCCAGGCATCATTTAATCAGGTGAAGGAGATCTTAGCTCACTCCTTGTTCTCATTCAGTTTTGCAAATTATAGCTTGTCTAGAATTTTGTCTCCTCTTACTTGCAAATATTTCTTCGATTCTCGCTAATTTCTGCAGCTAGACCAAGTGATTAAACCCAGCCTTTCTAGCAGGCACAGTATCTGCTCTCTGTCTGTGCACCATGCTGGCCATGCTGGTAATCACTGTGAGCCCTCCAGCCTGGCTGGATATAGGTCTGGAACTTTGTTTAGCATGGGCTGGGAGGGTTTGGGAGGTAGGGGTGCACCAGCCCACAGACCCCCATTCATGGGCATAGGACTCATGTGGCTCAGGGAGCACCAAATCAGACAGCCACCTTTACACCCCAGCCTGGACAAGCTGAGAGCTGGCCTCCATGTTCGGCCTTGCCTTGTGGCCAGTGCTTGAATATATTTCATAGAATCATTTAGGTTGCAAAAGATCTTTAAGATAATTCACACCAACCATTAAGCCTAAATTGTGCCACATCCACACGTCTTTTAAATACTTCCAGGGATGGCGACTCGACCATTTCCCTTGACAACCCTTTCCATGAAGGAATTATTTTTAGGTAATATGCTACCTAAACTTCCCCCAGTGCAAGTCCAGGCCATGTCCGAGGGATTCCCACTGGACAGTGGTGATGCCTCATCTTCCGCGTTCTGTTTCGGTGAGGTTTGTTTTCTCAGGTGTTTGTTGGGCTGTTTGTTTGTTTCCTCCCCCCCCGATTAGCATGGAATGTTGGCGGCGCAGAGGGAAGCGATGTGTCGTTCCAATCATTCCCGGGGCGCGGTGCCCGGGCTGGCGGCGGTGCCGGCGCAGCCTGCAGAGGGCGCCGCAGCCCCGCCCTGTGCCCGCGGCTGCCGTTCCCTCTTCCCGGCGGGGAAATAAAAGGAGCGCTCGCACCGCCCGCTGGCTCCCCGCTTCTCTTCTCCCAGCCTGCTGGCGACGGGGGAAGTCACCCAATCCACTGTCATCTGTTTGGCTGAATGGCGTGCAGTTCGTTTGCGTGGCATGTGATTACAAGGTTCTAGAGGACACTAATTAGGAAGAAAATCTGGGGAGAGAATAGGGATTAGAGAGTATCCGTCAGTCAGATGCCTGTCAGCCAGCAGAATAATAATAATTAATCATGATTAACAATACGTTCTGTGTCAGTAGTGCATCTTATCTGAGGACTCTACAAGCGTTTTGTGTTTAATCTGCACAGCTCCTTCTGAGGGGAATAGACGTGATAAAATATTTAGAAATAAATTTGCAAATGGCATTTCTGAAATGAGACCCCTAAGGCAGTTGTATACAAGCGCCAAAATAAAGTGCCTGGTTTTGAGACGTGCTGAACATCTGCAAAGCCCAGAGTTGGTGTGCTAGCGTTACCTCAGATGTCTTTCAGCACCAACAACATGAGTAACCCCTTTTTCCCTCGGTTAAGGACAACAATCCCAGTCGTGAAATGCAGGCCGTGCTGGGAAATGCAAGTCTGACCCTGTGGTCTTGCCTGGATTTACTGCTCGTCTCTACTGTTTGCATGCAAACATGCAGTCTGCAAGGAAGCAGCCTGATCATACGCGCAGGGCCAAGTTCTTCTGAGTAAGCTCTGCACAGGCTGGGGATGTGCAAGGCCAAGCATGCCACAGGCCAGTTCACCTGCAAATACTCCAGTTCCAACTCTTCTTAGCCATGGTGCGAATGCTTTGAATATATCTGGGGCACTGCCAGCAGTGCTGTTTGCAGGACTCAGTGTACTCACTCAACCTAAATCAGCTCCCAGATCATTGTACGGGCATCGTCCAAAGCACAAAAAGTGCTCTGATGAACAAAATGCCAAGTTATCTTTCAAGTCAAATTTCTGAGTCATAACCAAAACAACGGTGCTGAGAAAAAATATCTAGTAGTTTCAAGAAATATGTTTTGTTTTTCTATCTACACTTTTTTTTTTTCCCAGTGTTTTATGTCTCAGGTAGGATCTAAGGATGTGAAATGCTATCTTTAGCAGCATCTGAAAAGGAAACCGAAACAACACACAAACCCCCCTCCCACCAAAAAA
>VWZN01017017.1:976144-1013858 GCA_013396955.1 Regulus satrapa
ATCCAGACCGAAACAAAACACCCTAAAACCAGATTTTGTTCTCACATGCACAATGTCTTTCTGCCACATTTCCCACACACAGATGATTTCTGTCATTTTCATACTCAGCAGCCCTGAAATCAGAAGTATTAGAGCCTTAAAGCTCAGACCCCTAATTTCTCCAGGCTCGCCGGAGAGATGCATGCCATTTCAGGTGAAAAGTGTTTGCTCTGTCCAACTAATAATGTGGTTTCTTCAATTGGATGGATGCTGCTCCACTTCCTGCAAACCTGGCAATTGTTTTGCTAACACAGGTTAACTGAATAAAAGCAAATAAACCTATGCCACAAATGACTCTTTGCAACCACTTTCCTGGTCTCTTCAACCATTTTTGTCCTCTTTTTTTTCTGTCACCATCAAAACAAAGAACTGGTATACTCTGTAGGGAGGAAAGCCTAAATTATGCCACATGATCTCCTAGGTCTGTAGCACAATGGTAGAAATCCTCCAAGTTCTGTAACAAATGCAGATTAGTTAGAAAATCCCTCTTTAGAATTGATTTAAGTATGGAAAGAAAAATACATCCAGTGTTGCAGCTCTAGTGCTATTTATTTGTGATCAAAATTTTTTCCCTCTTTTATTTTGCTGGTTCTCAAATATTCTATTTCTGCCATGCTGCAGTGCTTTTGCTCCAGAATGACACAGACCCCTAGAAAAAGACAGATATAGGACAAAAAGTTAGGTGTCCTGGCAGTGGACAAAGTTGCAGTGCATAGATTTGTAATGTCCCTTTTGAGTCTCAGACTTGTCACTACTTTGCAAGCAAATGGGCAACCTTCACAATCCTCCTAGCTGTTATTTTGAGTTGTCTGGGAATACAGCAGAGCCTTCTAAACTGGTGACAAGCTGATACTAAAATCAGTAATAATCGCTGCTGTGGATGGAGCCTAGTGCATTTCCTCTGTCTTTAAAGATAAAATTCTGCTATTCTGTTCAACACAACACGTGAAAATGGTTATATGTAGATTTAGTGATGTGGCTGGAGAGATTTCTGGGGGTGCTGTGAGCCCACTGTGACTTTTCTCCAGTGCTCAGCTGTAGATATATAGCTTAAGCTCCTGCAGAAATCTTTCTTGCGTTTTATACAGAAGGGTCTTGTTATTTCCACAGACGCCTTTTCTACCCTATAGGCAATGTCAACTGTGCTGTGACTAAATCCACTTAAACTGCAGTTACCCCAGTGCTTCAGAGGACAGTATCACTTGGGGCATGGAGTAAAAGTTCATCCCTTAGGAAAGAATTTGCCATGATTTTGCAAGGCACAGCAGTAACCTGGTAACCGACATATCCATTTCTGTTACATTTTCTAGGTCAGCGTGAATCATTCTTAAGGGAGAAAATTTAACCAGGCAAGTTGAGAGGACGGTAACTTCTCTGCGCTCCCCCTTTCCCAGCTAGTTCAGCCAAAAGAGAGACTTTCATGGCATGTGCTGGAGAATCAGGGAAATGCAATCCCTATCCCCTCCTCATTCTCTTGGGGTGCTTTTTTGTTGACAGCAAGGCTAACAATGGTTCTGGTTCCAAAGATCCCATCCCTGGCATACCACTGAACACATGCAGAACAAAATAAGAGAATAAAGCAGTTTCAGTCTGAGTCAGGAGGTGTAGATGTAAAGGCACAAGGAACCAGTAGGAAGACACTGCTCAGAATGAGGCAGATTCCAAAGCAGGGTGCCAGGCAGAGAGGCAATTCTGGTATACACTCTAGTCTAGCCCTATATTTGACATGTGAAGGAATCAAAAGTCTTTGAAATAATAAGAGTTTGCCCATTATATACATTCAAATATAGTGGCATACATATGAAAACAGTACTCTTCCATGTGCTGTGAACAACAGCATCAGTGGTTGACAACACGACTCTTATCCAAGGAGTAATACTTACCAACAAGACAACAACCTGTGGCATGTAAATTTGACCCTGCTGCACCCTCTCTTTGCTGTTATCTCTGAAGACACTGTGGGCCACAGTCTTGGCTACTTTCAAACCTGAAGCTCTCATGCCATAAAGGTAAAAGATGTGCTGACAAGGGTAACAGACTCCAGCGATTTGGGCTGAGGACCAACAGGACATGACATGCTGAGTAACATTCGGTCTTGGTTCAGCAGTTTGTGGGCAATAAGCATCTCTCAGCAGGAATAAACCATGAAAACCACAGAGCTCATCATCTTCAATTACAGAGGGTATTTCTTAGCTCAGAGTTATCACCAATTAGACAAATTCTTTTCTCTAGTGATGAACTTCTTTTTGACCCTTTATAGGATACTCTACTTCCTGGTGCCTCAGTTCCCACACAGGGGATAAAAATATTCCTTTAACTTGCAGAGATATTGTGCTGATTAATTAACGCCCAGCTGCACTTTCCAGGCTCTAGAGATGAAAAGTGCAATGCATGTATATCCTTTTTAAACTGTATTTTACTATCTTGATGAAAAAGGCATAATTTGGACCACTGACAGTGTGGGAGGGAAGAGTTCTCAGCAGACACTATAAATCAGAATGAAGCTTATCTTGTTTACTCCTCAAACCCTGCACTTCCAGGACTTGCTCAATGTTCACTCTAAAACCAAAATATCTGCAGAACACCTGCTATCTCTATCTAGGTTTAATCTTGGCTAAATATTATTCAGAGAACAAATTGTGACAGCTGCTGCTCAAACACTGGGCCTTCTGTTGATGTCAGTAGTTGTATGAGAGACGAATTTGGCTTGCTATCCCATTTTAATGAGTGCACGAGTGTGTGTGTCTCCTGTACGTAACACTGAGACAGTGTTAAAACAGGTCAGGATTTGGTTTAAATCCCTCAGCCTCTGGGGCTGTCTTATTTCTGCTGAAGAAATCAGCTCTTCTGCAAAATATGTGTCACCTCAGCAGACTCAGGTGTGCCACCTGCAGTTAGAAAGCTTGGCTTCACAAAACGATGCCTTTGCTTTCAGTGACTGCATTACATCTCCTCATGAAGCCTCTTGGATCACAGCATCACTGAATGTTTTGAGTTGGAAAGGATCCACAAGGACTACCAAAGTCCTGGCCCCGCACAGGACAGCCCCAAGAATCACAACATGTGCAGCCATGGATCTGGGCCTTGATTTTGGAAGAGAGGTCCTGGTTTGTTCTGTCAAAGCAACACTCACTGTTTCTCAGACTGCTGTGCATGGTAAAGTGAATGTGTTTTTTCTTTTTATCCACCTCTGCAACATCCCCAAAAAAATGTGTGATAGAGAGAAATAGCTCTACCTATTGGAGGACACAGAGGCTCTAAAGTGAATTTTTAGGTACAAAAAACTGTGTGGGTTGAGTGAGTAGCTGAGCAGCATCTGAGAAGCTGTGGAAATCAGAGTCTTCCTAGATCCAAAAGGTTTAAAATTTTCAATGGAAAATAACTGTGCCCCGTTGCAACAAAGCTGAAAGTTTTTTTTGGACTGTGTATAAACCCTTGATTTTGGCAAATAGTGGCTGACTGGGAAGCTGGAAGCCGTGTGCTGTGCATGCAGTCTGTAAGCCTTTTGTCATTCTGAATGTTGGTTCAAGTAATCTTTCTTTGACAGCTCATTTGCATCTAAGCTATCCCCAAAGAGTCGGAGAGTTTGGAAATAATAGAGATGACATTTGGGTAAGTGTTTAAAAATGCACAGCAGCAGCATGCTCGGAGGCTTGCATTAACAAGCAGAAACAAATTTTGAAAGTGAGCTACAAAAAAAAGAAGAGAAGCTGGTTGAATGAAGTAAGTTTCACTGGGCATGTGATGACTAAGTAGGAAGCATTTTGTGCCAAAACCTGGGAAGGTAAGCGTTACTCACAAGGTGATGGTGCCAGAAAATAAACCAACACCCAATGTGGCTTATGGCTACAACGCAGTATTGGGCACAGCATACTCCCAACCTCTGTGAAGTACTCCATTGAGAAAATCGCTTGCAAATCAGGCTGAATGGCAATGGAAAAACAGGGCAACAGAATGATTTCAATGAGCCAAAAAATTATGTGATTTTAAGTGTTCCTGTCCTCTAGCACAGGCATGGTGCCAGCAAATCTGTTCAAGCAAGCTTTGAGGATTAGGGCGATGTGATTTTGCTAGTTCCCAGGCAGCTGATGTCGTGTGCAGCTCAGGAGATGTTGCTGGATACCAGTAGGGTGTATCCTGACAGGAAAAGAGATGGTGGTTGCTGTGTTTGGAAGAAAACTGTTTGTGCCAGGATGAGTACATTAAAACTGTCTCCGTGAAGGTAGCTCCATGCATCTGAAGTACACAGAATTGCAGATTTCAGGAGCATTAAAGTTCTTATTGAAGTATCTAGATTCACCACTGATGTTTCCATTATGTGTGAATGTTCTAATTTTCACTTCTATTGATATTGTAATAGTTTGTAAAGACGGCAGTTCAGCTGAGGGGTTGATTTTACAAACATATAAGAGACAATATTTGCCTCAAAGCTTGTGAGTCCAAATGGGGTGAAACTAGTAAAGAGTTGAAGAAATAAAAAAAAAAATAAGATGAGGGGAGGAATTGCTGTGAAATAAAAGGACTGATTAGGGTGAAGTCAGAACTATCAAGTTCAGCATTATGCCAGTAACAACTCTGCAGAGCTGCTCAGTGGATATAAAGCATAACAAGACCAGCTTTATATATTCATTTTGCAAAACATAATTGTGTTCATAATGGAAGGCAATGTTAGGCCCTCTGAAGAAAAAGGAAATAAGCACTCCCGAATTTGGCTCTTATGGGCATTTTGAGCTCTGGAATGTTGCAAAAGTATATTTATTTGCTGTGGAAGGATGGAGATGAAATTCAGGGTACAGAGCCAGGACCCAGCTATGAGTACCCAGACTTCATCTGCGAGGGTTGGTGCAAGGATACAGGATTTGTGTGGTGTTCACTTACAGCCTTGACCCAGGGCTCACTCCTGCCCAAACTCCCGCCTGTTGCTGTCTATTCTAAACAAAACTCAGCAGAAACTGTTGAGCTTTGGAAATTAGTTATAAAGGTCATTGATTTCAGCCATTCATCCCTGCCTGATTTCCACATGCTGGAACATACATGGTTTTACCTGAAGCCTTATTTGAAGCTTTCTTTCCTTCAGTGGTATAAACAGACAACCTGAAGTCTGAGCTTCTTTGCCTGTTGGTGTGATGCTAGGAGCACACAAAGGCCTGAAACACTCATGTAAATTACCTGCAGAGAAAGATCGAAGGCAGTTGGTGTTGAGTGTTCTCATCTGTTTCAAGGAGCAGCCACAGCACAGCAGAGCTCCCACAGAGTGCCAGTGTAGCCTCCCCTGTTTCATTCATACCTCTCACTCCAAATCTTCCTGATCAGTATTGCTGGCTCTTAGATCCAGAAGAAACACTTGAATTACAGTAGTGTTCTTCAGTAATATAGGAGCAGGAGTGTTTGATACCTGTGCTTCTGCCTGGAAAGGCCACAGTCTTACTCCAGTCTGGATGCAGGCAATAAGCCAGCAGGTGAAGCAGCATGGGCAGTGGGAATCTTGGGCTTAGCAGGACTGAGACCCCAAGCTAACAGCAACACAGACAAAAGCCCTCTAACAAGACCAATTGGTTTTTTGCAGAGGTCAGTTACCCATTAGGGGGCCTTTGTACATCGAATCTCTAATGAATAACTCAGAAGGGAACAGGATTTTATCTGTGGTGAGAAAGATGGAAATATTGATAATTTATCTGATTCCTCTTATTCTTGAACAGAATCTCAGAGCTCTTTGTGCAATACCTGCCCTCTTCCTCTGTTTCCCAGTCAGGCACTTTCCCCTTTTTCAGAAAGGGCTGCATGGGGAAACACGCAGGTGAGGAACCAGCTACTTGGACACTTAAGGAGCAGGCTGAAGAAACACTGGTTTCGATAACTGATGTTTCCAGAAACACAAGCTTTTTATGTTCAAAAATTTCTGAATTCCCATGGGGAATAAAATAAGTGAGAGCCTACCTCAGAAAAAAAAAAATCAAAATATCCTGCTCACCCAACTGCTATTCTGGGATGGAATGCAAGTAAAAATGTGATGAAAAACTCAGATAAACTAGTAATTAAAAAGAGAGTTTCTTGTTAAAGCAACAGATATTTTTTAAACACCAGCAGGGTCTATTTAAAGAGAAAGCAACTGATTATTGATATATTTTATACTGAGGCTGCAAAAAATCTGAAAGCCAAATGATTTGTCAAGTGAAAACTATGTGTTCATCTACTAAAGCTAAAATTATTTTCTACTCTTTTGTTTCTGTCTTTTCATCTTTTCAACAAGGATTTGAGAAATTTTGGGTTAAATGTGCATGGAAGTCTTCAGGATTGGAATTTTTGGGAAGATTTCTGATGAACTCAAGCCATTTCAGAATATGGCCAGCTGTAGTGAGAACAAAGAAAAAAGTAAACAGCAGAGGACAATAGACCTGTGCCACCCCATAGAAACCACTGCTCAGAAATATAGAGAGAAGTCGCTGGAAATATCTGCGGCCCTACTGGGTTTTATCTTGGAGTGGAGAGCTGAAGAAATATTTATTTTCAGACTTGGGTCAGGGAATAATGAGCAAGTGAAATGACTCATAATATCCTAGACCTGCTAAATAAAACTTGCTTGAAATGACAGCCCACTGGAGAGCACAGTGTCTCTTGAATCAGTTAAGAGCCTCAGTCTATAAATTCTGTGATCACAAAAAAAAAATACCTTAAAAGGCTTTTTCATTTCCTTACCGCCTTAGCTCCTATGGATTCTGGACCCTCCCAAACAGAATAAAGTAGGTGACTTGCTTGTTCTTCTCCACTAATGCGAGAAGCAGACTATAGCTTCATTTAAAGAAGGTGGGGGTAGATGTGCCTCTTTGGTCCACATCCTATCTGTGAAAATACCTTTCTTATTTGGGAACAGGCAACTGTAAGATGCCTTAATGGGTTTTGCAAAGGAAGGGAATATTCTGTTCACTTGTCTCTAGTCCTACCTCCCTCTAGAGCAAGCACTTCTCACAAACAGGCTGCAGACTAAAACACTCTGAAATTCACAAAATCCATTAATAGTCATTAACTGCAAAGGGCTCTGGAGAGATTCTTAAATCCTTTACTACTAGGGTAATTTCCATTTTTCTAGATTTTATTCCTTCAGGCTTTTCCACAGTATTTCTAAATCACCCATGTCACAGATTTTATCTAGGGAACATAAAGACACCTCCAAAGAGCACAGTCTTTTATCAGAGTCCTTATTTTGTTATTTCCTGTTGTTTCAGATAGGTACAATTGAACAATGTGATCACATACATGGTTAGTAAGTGTGGCTAGTAACATGAAATGCCTTATCTGTGGCTGCATCTACGGCTGCATTTTGAATTGGTAGAGGAACACTGTGTTGAACTCCCTGCTCTTTCTCATTTCTGGTCCACAAAATTGCTTGGCCCATAGGATCTAGGCTTCCTCTGAAAGAAGCTGCACCAAAAGCTATACTCCAAATTAGCATCACACATGCCCCTGCTCTCAGTGAGGCTCTGGACCTATGACCCGACCCGTCCATCAGAGAGCTTCAAACTGCTTGCCTGAGGGTGATCAGATGGCACCCTGCATTAAACCAGATGAATTCAAGCTCTAGATGCAACTTGTGCAAAAGACAGAAGGGAAAAAACCAGCCTAGATTGCCAAGTGAAGTCAATAGCAATGGTACAGATCACTCTCTTCCCTGGAGATACTTGCTGAGTGTCAGTCTTGCTGACTGACTGATTCCTTCTTTCTCTATGGCATTTGAGAGCCAAAAATAAATTAAGAATTTGTTATAAATAAATTAGCAGTTATCACTGTTAGTGCTATGCAGGGAGGCCTGTAAAATCTGGGCTGGGAGCCCTGGAAGCAATGCTGCTGAGGAGTGAGGCCTGGTCAGCCATGGCCTTGCCTGGGTAGAATTCAGGGGAATTAAGAGGTACATGTGGCTTGAATCCTGATGCCTGTCGGGAGCAAAGGTGCCTGACTGTGTCCCTGCCCTCTCAATAAACCTATCTGTCAATAAACCATTATTTTGTCACTTCTTCACCTACCTGCTTTGCAGTCTAAACTATTTGGTAAGGGTAGCTCCAACTTTGAGAAGTAGGCTGCAAGCAGTTCCTATTTGTTGTTACTTTGCCTGTGTTAAGCATTGGATTTCTCTTGGAAAAGCATTTATTGGTTTGTGTCTCGCACACGCTGCATTCCTCAAATACTTTATGGAGCCCAAGCACTCCTTGTGAGCTGAGAACTGTGCTGGGTATGCTTCAGATCCTCAGTGTTTCTCTAACTCTTCAGTAGGACACTGGGCGATTTATTTGCTATCTTAAGCTGATTTTATATGCTATATGATTTCTTTGTGCTTCATGCATCACAGCTTCTCCTCATTCTGTCTTCCTGTCATTATTCTGAGCACAGACAACACCGAGAAGCCACATGGGGCACACTGGGGCGCATCAGGCCAAGTGGTCACGGTGAGCTGGTTTCTGCAGCTGACAGATAGAGGTAGGATGCATCATGCTGAGCTGCTTCTGATTTACCACCTAAAGAAACTGATTGTAGCTAGTACATATGGGACTGGCATGAGTTTTGAGCCAGATCTCTGGACCTGTAGCAAAAGTCTGGGTGACAACACCAGCAGGCCCTGCCATGGGTGTCGAATCCTCCCAGATTGCATAAATCCTTAAAATAGCAAATTTCTGCAAATTGTCTTTCTTCTTCCATTTCTTGTTGGTTTCTCAAGGGCTCACTTTTTAATACAGTCAAAGCATCCAAGTACCTTTCAGGGTAGTCTCATTTTAAGCCTCTTCTCGTTGCTGAAAGTATATATGACTTCACATCCTCAGGTCTTGTTCTGTTCTGATGAGATGACAACCACCCATCAGAGCTTGGGATGCTGGGGCTGTGCTGGATTGTCCACTGCAAGCTGGTTCTGTAGGTAAGATCATTGGGCTGGAATACTGTTCATTAAAAACAGACTCCAGGAGAAAGGGCAAAAACATGGCTATATATTTTCTGATCTGCTTTAGCTACAACACTTAAATATAGTGAAATGATTGTACAGCATGAATAAATACTATGATCTTGTTTGCCTTTCTGCTGTATGAAGGAATTTAGCTCCTTGAAATATTTAAGAACAATGTAGTCACAGTCCACCAATAACAATTACAATGGCAGAAGAACCTGAAATGCAATATAAAATGTCTTTGATTTTTTATTCTTTTTTTCCTCTCCTTTTAGATTTTCTTTACATGGTTTTACTGACAGCAATAAGTCTTATTTTTCCTAGATAACTTTTGTTGTGAATTTTGTAAGATGTTTTTAGCCATACTTCAAGGCTGATAAGATGAATTACTCAAGGCATCCCATTGTTCTGCAGTTCCTATCAACCTCACGATTAAATTATTTGACATGGATACACTCTTTGCACATTGATATACTGTTTTTTCTATATATAAATCAAACGGGAATCAAAATAACGAAACAAGAAAATAGACAATGTGAGTAAAGTGTCAGACAAAGCAAACCACAAGGCTTCTACTAACAAGGATTATTGATATATTTATTAAAATAATCCTCCATTTCCGTCTCAATGTGCACTTGATTTGAATGTCATAAATAAAAAATCAGTTCTTTATTTTTGCAATGCTAAGCATAAAATTAGAGCACAGACAAATCAGCCCACACAAAAGCCTCTGGCTTTTCATAGAATCATGGAATCCTAGAATGGCTTGGGTTAGAAGGGACTTTAGAGACCATATGGTTCCAGCCCCCCTGCCATGGGCAGGGACACCTTCCACTAGACCAGGTTGATGAGAGCCCCATCCAGCCTGGCCTCAAACACTTCCAGGGAGGGGGCATCCACAGCTTCTGTGGGAAACCTGTTCCAGTGCCTCACCACCCTCACAGTAAAGACTTTCTTCCAAACAGCTAATCTAAATCTCTTCTCTTTTAGTTTAAAACCATTTCCCCTTATTCTGTCAGTCCCTGTCCATGCAAATGTTGCTCTGCCTCTCTTTTATGAGCTTTCTCCAAGTAATGGAAAGCTGATGGAGTCCTTTTGGCTGAGCCCTTTTGGCTGAGCTTAGGTTTGTGGGAGGTGCTATTGATGGGCAGAGATCTGTATGTTCTGCATGATTCAGACTGGTTTCAGGTAGTCAACTTAAATGGTGGATCTCATTTCCTAAGAGAAGAAAATGGTGTTGTTACTCATTGCTTTCTGAGTGATAAAACCCCTCAATTCTTGGGTTGGGCTTTTCATAGGAACTTTTTTACACTCACATGGTTCATGGGAGCTCTGTCTCACATCCAGGCAGGAGCACAATAATCAGGAAAAGTTTGAGTATTGTTTTTAATCTGCAGGCTTTGAGGAGGAAAAAACTAACAGTATTGGCATATCCAGGTAAATTTATCACATAAGAACCTAAAAGCCTTAATTTTGATGTTCTGTAATATTGATGGTTAGCCACCTAATAAGCATGGCCTGGGTTCAGCCAAAATCCAGCAGAAATTCTTCTTCGGCATAAGTAGAAAGGACTTGCATCTTCACATCAGGAGCCTACTGGTTGTCTCCAGGCCTCCATGACTGGTGGTACAGCTGTATCCGCAGATGTACTGTGGCCATGGGATGGTTCTGCAGATATGTTTCATAGTGGAGACGAAATGTAAAGAGGCAGCATGACAGGTTTCCAGATGGTGCTGCCTCTTCACTAAGCAAGAGACTCCATATGCAAGTTGGCTATGACTGTTGGCTTCTTCCAAAAATAAAGCTGGTCATTAACATTATTCCATTCTTTTTTGTTGACGTTATTTAACTGAGAAATAACAATAAGTGTTTGTGGGTACGTAGGAAGGAGGACACTTAAAAGAAAAAAAAAATAAACCCATAAAGAGGTAAACCCAGACAGTACGTGCCATGAAAGCACTTGCAGAATTAGGCTGTGTGTCTCTGCAGTGTTTTTATTTATTTTTCACCCTGCCATAATATGTGAGAAAATATCATAATGTGCTGATACACTGGAGGGACACAGTGGGCTTCTGTTCCTGTTCCTTGAGGGACTTAAGTTTATTGAGACTGACTGTAATTACTGGGATTGAAATTATAATCAAAGAAGAGCTTGAATCATGATGTTGATATTTCTTGTGTCCACAGAAGTGAGAAAAATACCTCAGGCCAAGGTTGCTTCCCTAGTGATATGTTTGCTCAGTTATCTAACAGATCTTGCAGTTGGCAAGGTCTACATTTAATTACAACTTCAGAATCATGGTAATAGAAAACTGTTTATCCTCTGCCCTTAGACTCTTAGATGTCAGGCTCATACAACTGCTGCTCTTTTCCAACTCCCTGATGGAACTGCAGTGAATAACAAGCCGGTGCTTCCGGATGCACTGTGCATAAATACTCCTGGAAGCTACCCAGAAAATACCCTCCAGGAAAATTCCAGAGACACTCTTGATGATAATGAACCACCTTACTGGATGTGAGCACTCACCCTGTTGTAAGTGGCTTAATCTAATAAGCAAAACAGGAGTCTTGACTCCCAGTCCCTTTTATTTCGCTTCTTCTTTCAAAGCCATCTGCTTCTCCGACCTATTTCAGAACATGCAAATTCACAAGCGAGGTGAAATTTCCCATGGACCAGTAGCCTGTGAAATATAATTACTGTGCTAATTTTGAATTCCAAGCGGTCAGCACAGGCTAGGAGTGCTCTCTCAGCAAACATGTTAACACAATTACAACGAATATTTAAAAAAAGAAAGCCATGTTGAGATTTGGCAATGACTCTGGAAAATGACAGGTAGGTTTTTGGGGTCAGAAAACAGACAACAAAATGTCTGATATATGTTTGGGTTTTCTTGGTTGTGGTGGTTTTTTTTTTTGTTTGTTTGTTTGTTTGTTTTATTACGCACAGATGCATTCTCAATGGAAACAGTTGAAAGAAAAATAAAATTATAAGTGAGAGTGCATCACTTCCAGGCTGCCTCCCCAGCAACGCTCAGAAAATGAGAGGCTGTTATGAAATCTGTGCTCCCTTGTGAGGTCTTTGCTACCTTGGATGACCTCTGTCAAGTTATGCACTCATTCAGCACTGCAGCCTGTCTGTAACAGGGGCTAATGACACTAAGCCTGCTGGATAAATCCATGTGGGATTTATGACTGTGCAATGCACAGCATTTCAAGGTATACAGTATGCCAATTTGACAGTATCAGTGACGGGGTAAGGCTGTGAAGCTGTTTCAAAAAACCTTAGAAAAATCCTGCTTATAAGTCTCCCATTGCTTCACAGTGGAATAGAAGAATGAGATTTAATACTGTACTTTAATTTAAATAAATTTACTGTTTCAACTAAAGACAGCACATGGATGATCCTTTTTATTCTTTCAGGAATGCCTTTGGGATTCTCATAGTATTCAATTTAAAAAAAAAATAATTAAAGTGTGTTTTGATTGTGATAGCAGGTGGTATATTATCCAGTTTCTGGAGTAAATTGTACTAACGCAGCCTTGCTAAAGTAACCACGAAAGACAATTTTGCCCATTAGCACCTCTACTACCAGTGGTGGGTTTCAGACTGTACTTTTCCAGAGGGAGCTCAGCTCAGCTCAGCAAAGCCCCAAATCTCTTCTGGGGAAGCAACACTCCTTGACCTGCTCTGCTGCTTACCTTGGAAGAGGAGCTACAGGCTCTGCTGGTGTGGTCATGGCAGAACCCGAGGGAATCAGAGTGACAAGCATATTGCACATTGTCTCCATTTCTTGGGACGGCTTGTCTACAAGATGTGCATGGAGTGGAAGGGGGAATATGTTTCCCTGCATCTGAGACTAATTTTAATCTATTGTGGCATAGATGGAAGAATCTGATTCGCTCAGCAGAAAATAGATGGAAGAAATACCTAATGCAAAGATAAGACAAAATGTACTGAGGGGGTGTGGGGTGGGGGTGTGCGGAATTAATTTTGGCATACACACTTAAATCAAACAGCCCAGTGGTTTCAGCACTGCTTCAGATGTGATCTGACTTTGGTCAGCTCTGGCTGAAAATCCACTTACAAAAGCCAGTTTCTGTCCCCCTTGCCTCTGTTCCCTGTAGGGTCTGGAGGCAGAAGAAGTTGTAGGGGTGCTGTGAGATGGAAGTGCCAGGCAGCACAGGGATCTTCTGCTGCGGGTACTCGTGGGAGAGTACAGAAGCTGCCCTGCAGGTTCAGGACAATCATCTGCAGTGTTTTAACAACCAGGGAGAAACATCCTACGTCACATGGCTGGCGTGATGTGGGAGCGCCACGAAAAAGCAGAATTCAAATCCAGGTCTCTAGCCCTGAGGATTGCTGCTTTAAGCATAAAGCCAGTTTTCTCCTCCCTCCCTGATGCTAGCATGTTCTCCAAGTCAGAGCCCTTTGAGGGAGGCAGAGCAGAAAGAAAAATAACAACAACAGAATAGAATACATATATATGTATGCAGAGATACAAAGATATATATGAATACATGCATCTATATGATTTGGATCGCACACACACAAGGGGTTTGCGTAAACAAGATCTTTTAGGATTGCAAAACAACATATTTTTCCTTGGTGTCATTCTTAGAAAATTTTGGTTGAGATTTAAAAAAAACCTCCATCAGTCTGAAACAGACAGGCAACACAGTAAAATCAATTCTAAGTGATGCAAATTGGCACAGTTATTTGAATAGTGTTATAGGCAGACATAATAATTGTTGCCGCCTGCCTATATTAAAACATTTCTGCTATACAAAGCCTTCCATGGGCTGCAGTTCTCCTTTCTTTAAGTAGTTGTCTGATCTTGCTTGCTATTTATGTTAAAACAATACTGAACATTTTGCTGCCATGTGGGGTCACAGGACAAACATAATGACAGACAAACGAAAGCACAGGCAGACAAAACTGAGGGGTCAGTGTAAAGATGTCTGACATTATATCTGGCTGGAAATTATTCCAAATGTCAACATATGCAAGTACTTAAATGTGGCTTATATTTTCTCTTTGGTCCAGGGCCCTGACTTCCTTAACAGCAAACACTCACAAACACACCATCTGTTGTTGAAGAGTGAGCAGTTTAATGAAGAGGATCAGATTCTTTCCATCTCACTTATTCCTTAGTGCCTGCTCCATTTTCTGGGCAGTTGTCTGCAAGTAATACAGAATTTCCTTTGGTTTCTTTGAGCTGTTGCTCAGACTCTTAGTTCATTAGACTGGTGATTTAGGATGCAATCAAGGATGTCAAATATATTTTAGGATTTTTACTTTTCATTTTTTTAAAGGAAAGAGACCTGATGGAATCGCTCAAGTTTTTTTTGTCAGAATGGCTGTACAGTGTTTTAAAACCAAGGGTGTGGCATCAGCAACGGCAGACATACATGCATGTACCTGTGCATATGCAGCCTCTGTAGTCACTCCAACCCAACTTTCATCAATCCATCAGCAAAGGGATAACAAGGTGTCCCTGTGTTCTTCTTCATCCGGAACATTTCTTCTGAGCTTTGGGACCGTGATTTACAATACATCTCCCACAACACGTTCCCCACACTGACCCAGAGCACTCAGATCTTGTGGGCTTTTGTCTTTCTCTGGCTAAAGAGCTTCATGTCATTTCCTTGCAGTTTCCTAGTGCTCCTTTCCCACCACAAGCCTGCCAGAAGGTAAAGGAGGACTTTTGCTCCTGGATTTGATGATCCTCACTGAAGCTTTACCCAACCAGGAGCCACATTAGCAACCAAAGAGGGAGCCCATGAGCAACCAGGGAGGCTTAGTTTCCATAAACCCAAGGCATTTATCTCTCTAACCCCATTGCACAGCTGAAGAAGCCTGACAGTCCAGGTAGAACAGCAGAGGCTGCCATATTCCATCCCTGTCAGCTACTCCTTGTGGCAGTTTGGCCTTACACTGTGTTTGTGCCAAGGAAAGTGCCAGCAGGGGCCATGTCCAGGCAAAGACATAACTAGGTCAGTCCTTAATGTTTGAGATGAAAATTCTCTGATGTCACTGTCACCATGAAATAGGGCCTCAGATATGCCCCTTTACACATAGTCCAGTTGGGTTAACCTCAGTTTGGAGGAACTGGGAATCCTGTTGGTCATAGCAGGATTGATGGGAATGTATGGTTTGGTGGGAAGAGGGAAACAAAGCTCAGAGAATAATTGATATCTCATGCTAATTAATGTCCATGTAAAGACTCCTACAGTAAAATGAGACATATGACTCACCTCCCTTAGCCCTAAGCAGCTCTGGAGGAAATGTTCACTTTTCAGAGAAAAGAAGGGAAGAAGGGAAAAAGCACAGTTAACTTGCCCACCATGAGCATTCTCTTTTAACAGAAAGGCCTATCTTTTTTAGGAGGGCACAGCATTTTCCAGAGGATGGAAATTCCGAGGTAGTAATTACCTACTTCTTGAAATTAAAAACCAGAGGGAAAGAATGAGTGTAAGGGGGAAAAAACCATGTCTTGCTATTTAGCAAAAACAAGAGACATGCCCATGTCGCTGCACAGCTGAGATCCTGATCTAGGTGACAGCCTCAACTTTGAGCTTCCATGATGGAGGTTTATCTGGTTTTGCTTCAATGTCTCTTACAGATAAAAGCCCTGAACAAAGTCTAGAGAGCTCAAACACTGGCCTTAGGCCTATATTTGGGCCAAACTCTCGTACCTTATAGGAAGCTCACTAAGAGGAAATACAGATAAAACAAAAAACTGTTAGCCAGATGGATAAGAACTGAAAATTCCAGTCTAGACTGGAGTCTGCTGCAGGCTAAGTCACTGACAGCAGAGACAAACAAAGGTTTTGGAGGAATAAACAGTTAGCAACTCTGGTTTATTGGAGACTGTTCAGGAAACGTTGCTGTAAATTCTTTCTCATCTTGGATGAGTTAGCTAGAGAAATGTTTCCTCTCAAAGCCTTTGTACATTCAAGAAAATCCCTAGGAAAATCCCAGAGTAACTGACTGTACTTGAGGTGCCTATTTGGCTTTTTCTTCAGAAAGATATTACTAGCATCACCAGTTTTGGACTACACATCTGGAAGGCCAGCTGTCTTTTTCTTCTTTGATATTCAGTTCATCAGAGATCCAAGTACCCTCATTGTGCCATCTCATGTTTTTAAAAATGCATCAATGTCCTTTGTAAAAGAGGCAAAAGATCAGAGGAGACAGGAAATTTTTAGGAAGAAACAAAAAGTGCAATAGGTGACTGTAGGGATTTAGGGATTTGGGGATTTGGCTTGAATTACGAGTGGGGGAAATACTGCTATGTAGCAAAGATTATAGCAGCATGCAGACAGAAGGTGATGTAGAGTTGAGGAAGCTGGCATGCTTCTGGATTTTGGATCCAAGAAACACAGAGTGCAGAAAAGGACACGCAGAAACATGAGACTGAGCCAGGAGTGATAAGCAGGGAAGTGGGAGGAGGGAGGGAGAACAAGGAGATTACAAGTAAAGCAGTTGATGGCTGTGGAGGGCAGAATAGCATGCTGAAGCCAGAATGTTACCTTTAAGACATTTTTCATTAAAGTATCCTTTCACTAAAATATCCAGCACCGTGGAAATTAACCTTCAGATAAATGTATTTTGATAAGGATGCATTGGATGTAGAAAAGGGAGCTTGCAACCATGTGGGGGAATCAGGAAATAGTCCTAAGAGACTAAAATACCACCTTGCACGTAGATAATACTGGTAGGTATCCAGTAAGGTGGTGGTGAAGCTGCAGAGTATTTCATACAACAGTGTATTTCATCCCTTTCACAAGCAGGCTGTGCAGGGAAAGGCTCCAAGGACAAATGTGCCCCAGTGCACAAAAGGACTCGAGTTTTTACAAGAAATCCAGGGAGACAACACTCATCTGAGCATTAGCCATGAGGGTTGTATTACACCAAAACAATGTTGTTTCTATGTGACTGGTATTACATAAAGAAGGGTTTAGCAGCTTGGGGTTGTTAATTTAACATTTACATAGCCAAGAGTGAGGAAAGAAACACAATATGATGCAATTTATTATTCAAAATCACTGCAAGGTATTCAATTCTGGGAGAGTTTCCCTTTTTCTTCTTGTCACTTGTTCCTTTCCCTTGATAGTTTCTCTTTCCACAGTCACATGTTCCCCTCCCACTCAAGGACATGATTTTCAGCACGAGCTGTGCTGCTGATTTTACAGTCACTAGACTGTGCTCTGTTTCTGGTGGTACTCTGCCTCTTTCCATCACTACAGAGCTCCCTGCCAGAGAGAGGAATTACTGTTTTCAATCCATGACCATGGATTAATGACCATGAAGGGGGCACAAAGATGCTGAGAGGGCTGGAGGCCCTCTCCCATGCAGACGGGCTGAGAGAGCTGGAGTTATTCAGCAGGGAGAAGAGGCAGCTCCAGGGACACCTTGGAGCACCTTACAGTGCCTGAAGGGAGCCTACAAGAGAGCTGGAGAGGGACTTGTAAGAAAGGAATGCAACGATAAGACAAGGGGAAACAGCTTTAAACAGAAAGAGGGCAGGTTTGGATTAGATATTTTGAAGAAATTCCTTACTGTAAGGATGGTGAGGTACAGGGAGTGGGTGCCCAGAGATCTTGTGGATGCCCCATCCCTGGAAGTGTTCAAGGCCAGGTTGGATGGGGCTCTGAGCAACCTGGTCAAGTGGAAGGTATCCCTGCTCATGGCAGGCATTGGAACAAGATGGTTTTTAAGGAAGGTCCCTTGCAACCCAACAATTACATGGTTCTGTGATTCTATGACCTTGGCAGTTAATTTTGAGGAAAACTCTTCAGATAGGAACAGCATTTGAGGGAGAAATACCACAACATGCACAGTTGGGAACCTACCCAGCATCATGGTCTTTTGGGTAACAGTATCCATTGTGGCAGGACATTTCTGTCTCTTTTTTCCTTTCAAAAGTTTTCCCACACCTTTTATTCCTAACAGTCTTCAAGAAAAGGCTCCAATTAGTCTTAAAAACGGGAACTAATCCTTTTTCTCTCCCTCTCTCTCCCTTTCCTAAAAACAAAGCTTTTTTCTTTCTGTCGTAGCAGAGGCATTTTTCACCCAGGGAACAGAACAACTGCTGTAATTTACTTCATCACCAAGGGAGGTTCAAATTCTTGTCTCCCCCAGGGCTGGAGAGCTCTCCTGGTAAGTTTGTAAAGCACCACTTCCAGTGTGCTAAATAGAAAGACCCTGCACCTGCCCTTCAAGAGTGTACACGGTGTTGTCAGTGGGTTGCTCAGGCAGGGTGCACTCAGGCCACTCCAGTATTGCTTCACTTCGTGGGTCTTGGAGAGGGGAAGGAGGAAGTCAGCTGCTCAAACCACAGCAGAGCTGAAGGCATTTTAGAAAACATCCAGTTCAAACAGTGACATAGCCAAGTAGTTTTAAGGTCACACACAGAGACCTGGTGTGTCGGTGTACTTTCAGGGCCAGTTTGCTTTTTGCATTGCCCTTTTGGAACTTCAGCTTCTGAAGCAAGAGTTGGTTTGGCTTTGTAGCCCAAATCCAAATTTTGGCTGTGTCCCTGTGTCTGGTTTATTTCAATCATCAATACTGCTTGAATGAAAGTCTTCTATTGACTATTTATAGTTCTAAACAAGGAAAACAAATACTGTCTTTTCAGATGAGATGCCAATGTCTCTGTAATTCCCGCAGTCGTAGTGCTATGATTGGAATTTGGTGCCAGATGCATGGATTCTTCAGACAAACAGCTTTCTGGCAGGAGATAGGAAGATCTGTCTCTGGCAACCCTGTTTATGTAAAATGTTGCCATATTACTGGCTCTTGTTACCTGCATTGGCTTGATTTGAAGAAGTGGAGAAGCCAGACACAAACTACTGGATAAAACAGATGGCAAACACCTTCACACACATGCACACCTTGCTATTCCCACTGGAACCACTAAGTGATCCTGAAAGGGCACCTACAGACAAACAGTCTTATTTAGACACCCCAATGATGAGAGGAAAGATTATTTATACTGATTTCCTTTTTTCTTGCTGCCAGAGATGGTGCCCTTTGCAGTCCTGAAAAGGCACAGAAGGAGGTGGGTATGGTGTGTGAGTAATCCTCAGTGGACAGGATTGGCCAAAGTAAGTCAGATTGTTTCATGGAGCCGAGTTTATGTGAAGAGCTGCTAGATGAAGAAGGGTTGGCTTCAGAGCCTGGATTCCAGGTTCATATGGTGAGTACAGAAGAGTCTTCAAGACTAAGGAAAGGCTAGCAAATAGCAGACATGCTAAATCAGGTCACTCCAGGGGAGGGTCAAAGTGAAGACAGAGAAAGGCATCATCTTTCAGGATCAGATTGATTCCCCACTCAGCCCAGCCTCCAAGCAGCTGAAATGAATTCTGCCTTTAGTTGATGAGAAATCAGCAAGTGACCTGTTGTTAAGCTCTGGGGAAACTGGTATGGTCTGTTTGCTTGACCTTTTTCTTTCAGGAACTTGGCATACACATGACTGCTTTGAAAGTTTGCTGCTGGCCAGCCCCCAGAAAGTCCTGTATCCTGGCATGAATCAGAGGTCATGCTGAATCCTGCTCACCATCCCTGAGCACCCAGGAGCACCAGCCCCATTCAATCTTTTGGATCCCTTGTGTCCCACTCTCACATGGAGAGAGTTTTCAGAGCCGTCACAATTTGCATTTTCCTACTCCTGCACCAACCAGCGACTCCTTTAGTCAGGGCTCTGAGCATCCCTCCTCAGCATTCCTCCTGGTGCCTCTTCTAGCTCACACTACCCATTGCAGGAAACCAGAAGAGCCAGAAACCATGGCAGCTTTTACGACCCAGTACCGTTGAAGGTCATGTTGAACCATGGGGTTCCAGCTGGTGGTTTACCTTGCAGTTGTGTGATGCTCAGGGCTCCTTGCAGACACAAAAGTTTGGCTGTACCCTGTCTGGAGAGTGTTCCAGTGGGACTTTCCCTGGGGAATTACTGGCCTGTCAGGGGCTTGCCTGCCCCAGCATGCCTCATCTCCTGCCTGGTCCTCTCCTAGTCTACATCCCACCAGCCCTGCTTGCTAAGGGTCAGTGGTGCTCCTGCCAGGCCACCTGCCCCAGGGGAAACCATAGTCCTGGACCCTGTAGCGGGATCTCCACCCAACCTTCCTCCAGCTAACTGTGCTCAGGCCCTGCCTTGGAAGGTCCACCTTTCTTCTAGCAGTGCACCCCAGGTTGTGGGTTTTTTTCCCTCCACAATATTACTTTTTAAACCCATTTTTCAGTTGCTTTCTGTTTTACCAGGCTCCAGCTGGCTGAATCTGAGGGCACAACGTAATTGAAGCATTTGCCTGGCACTACAGCATTCTTTCACTGAAAATGGTGGTGGTGGTGATTCCAGAATCATGCTTGACCAGGCATTACTGAAACTAAAATTTGTCAATTCATAATTTTAACACTCCATGGAGTTTGTTGTTCAAAAGCATACACAGGAAATCTGAGCTGTTATTTTCCCAGTCTTTGATCAACATGCCAGCGCGCTGCTGTGAAATGAAACAGCGTGGGCTGACAGATGAGGATTTTCCCCCAAGGGCATTCTCCTAGGAAGGCAACACTGCTGATTTAGCAAGGAAATAAATCTCCATATACATGAATGCTGTTGTGTACATGCTTCTATGGCACTTGGGGAAGAAATCAAAATAATTTAAAAATACAGAAGCCTTTATTCTACAGTTTTTTAGCATTTGAACATTTTGCATGTAGCTTGAAATGAGCAGCTATGAGCTGGAGGATGGAGCTGTGCCTTCGTAACAGCTGTAGCTTAGAACATCTCAACGTGCTGCCGCCTTTGGAGCTCCTTGCCAACTGAGCTCTCTGTAAACTGAGTCCTTAGTGCAAAAAGGGGAGGATGAAAGCCAGGGAGATACCAGTGGAAGTCTGGAACTTCACAGCCCTGTCTTATTTATTAACAACACTCAAGTGGTTACTACTTTAGTACTTTTTCTTCTCCAGGTTTCCTACATGGAACCCTCTGCCCCCCCAAGAGCTGCTCTTAAATGCTGTTGTGCCCTCAGAGGTGCATGTCACTAGCAAGGCTCTGGCTCAAATTCACCCAGGAAATCATGTTGTCTCCAAAGGTGAGTTTTTTCCCATTTCGGCAGTTGTGGTGGAAATTTGATACTATAGCCCTGTGAAGTGACATTGCACACACCCAGTGGAATTACAGCAGCTGCACTGCAATTCTAAGATAAACAAAACCTGAATGTTCCATGAGTTTTCTTGCCAAGTCGAACCAGCTTTAGGTAGCAGATATTGGGAGAGGAACTGATTTAGGTGTAAGAGGTGCCAAATGAAGCTTTGTGATCAATGCTCCTGAGGAAGAAGCATAAAGGACACACACTCCAGTTACTCCCACAAACTGTGCTGTTGTTTTCTGGTTTCTGGCTTTGGGTTTTTTTCCTCCCCCTCTGCCAACCATCGCAACATTCAAAGCATCCTAGGAGAAAAGAACAGCACTTCAGTAAAGACGTGACTTTCTGCAGTATGAAATGTCACGTGAAGTTCAAGATTTCCTATTGTTTCTTTTACACTCTTCACAGCACTCAGCAGCTCACATGGGCAGGACACAGTTACTCCTTGTAATGAAGTATACTCGCCCTACAAACATTGAGCAACGCAAGTCTCAGCACTGTTGGATGGTTAAGCAAAACTTTCCTACCAGAGGACGATCGACTACATTTCAAGCGATGCTTCTGAAGAAAGAAGCCTGCGAACAAATCAAAGCTATTCTTGATGGGTTTACATCAATTTTTCTTACATGTAAACCAGGTGAGACTTTTGTGGGGATTTACAACACTGGGAAGAGGTGAGGCGCTGCACAATTCTCAGAACAGGTAACATTTCACTGAAAAACCCCACAAACCCCCACTGATCAGAGACACCCCCCACAGCCAAAGTCCACCAGCCTTCATTTGCTGTGCAATACAGAACCCAGGCTGCCAGCAGCTTCAGGCACAGCCTGCACCAGGCCAGGCTCCCGCCTGTCTCAGACCTCACAGCTTGGGTTGGTGCCCCGCACAGCTTTCCAACACTAAACAGGATATGTTTACACAAGTCACAGGATTTGGCCAAATTCCACCACTGCCATCGAGCCGGTCTCAAACCCTACCTTGATTAGAGTCCTAACTACTGGAATTATTTTTATTAGGGAGGTCTAATTACACAGTCAATTTAATTACAAGGACCTAGAGTTCATGCTTGCCTATTTTAATAGCTTGATCATGTTGCATGCTTTAAATCAGATTCCTGTATTAACATCTATTTGTATTAATTTACAATCCATTTCAGCCAGCTGCCATAAGATAATGGATTAGAGGTTACTAACACAATTTGGCTGTAATCTTGGGAAGCAAAGAAGGTTTGCTCTAGCGTCTGTTGGTACAGTAGCTGGATGCAGTCTTCTCTGAACAAACTTGTACACTCCCTCCTTCCTCGTCGTGGCAGAGCACATCCCTGGAAGTGCTGAAGTACCATCTCTTCAACAGTGTGAAGGGAGAATTTTTAAGTAAGTCAGAATAGCTCCAATCAAGAGACACCAAGACATCTGTAAGTAAGAACTTGCTAGACAGTACTACTGAAACACCACTCTACTCTCCAACTGCATTCTTCAGTTTCTCTCATTCTCCTGGAATATACCTCCACGTATATTGCCCCAGATTTGGGGGAATTTACTGTACAAAATATTCTCCACAAAGTCAATTCAGAAGGCTATGTTGCAGTTTGAGTATCTCAGCTGTTTTAAAGTTCACAGTCTAACAAATGTCAGTTTTTTTCCCCTCCTTTACATGCACTTGAGAAAACATTACTTCAAACATGACAAAGTATTCAAGACTGTAAACATGAAAATACTGCATTGTTTTCAGTTCAGTAATGTTTCAGATGAATTTTAGAACAAAATCAGTCTTAGCAATAACGCAAAGATTTTTAAAGTCCTTTATTAATCTGAATATAAAAAAGACGAAGCTGCCTACAATATAGGACAAAGCTCTTGCTTCATGAGGAAACAAAATTTTCTTTACAAAGTGAAAAAATAAATACCCTCTTAGAGTAAGGTTTATATGCTAATGTGTCATAAAAAAGTAGAGTTTTAATATTTTGACAAAATGTCTGTGCAAAGAAACAGATGCATAAACACACATTACTGCTACATTAAGGCAATATGAAAAGTATAGTCAGAAAATTTCAGTAAAGTGACAGTGTACTTTTCTAGCTTTGATTAAGCCAGTATTGCACCCAAACATGGTCTCGAGTTCCCTCTGTACCCTGGAGAAGACACTAGGAAACCAGAGCCCAAAATGCCCAAGTAGGGGGGTGGAAATCAAAAACATTTTATTGGGTAGGTCATGACCTGCTAAAGATGCTAACTGAAGAAAGCATTTAAAATTATACACAACCCTTAAAGATTAATGGTGCATTTTTAATAGTTTAAAATCAGTCTCTAAAAATTAAGCCAACTTGAAGGGCAGCTGCCTGCAGCTCCCAAGACCACCAGCCAGAAGTGGACTGTGGTAAACTTGGGAGTACCCTGCCCACTGAGAACTGTGAATCAAGTCCCACAGCAGTGCTTCCACAGGACACTGGCAACCACAAGACTCTCCTGACCCACCCTCAACTCTTGAAGATTAACAATCTTGTCTTCCCTTTCCAAAGCTATTGTCTCAGAAATGTCTTCTATTTAACACAACTCTGAGTTAAGCACAGCTGCTTAGTGAAGCCTTGTAGCCTCAGTTTAAGAACTAATTTTTAAAAAAGAGATCTCTCCTCTTTAAAGCAGTTAACTAAAAGCAGAAGCTATGAGCCTTACTAAACTGATATGTGTAAAAGCAAGTCTTACTATTCAAATAAACAGTGCAACTGTACTAAAAAGGATGTAGAGCATGTAAAAGAAAAGGCTACACTGCTTTTGCCAGGTAGGTCTGCAAGTGCACACCACATTTCTCCAGGGTTTCAGAGCTTTGTGGCAACACTGCCGTGCTACAAACTTACGGATTGTTCTTTAAGGAACACAAATCGATTACACTTCCACTCTCAGAAGATGTCCCAAACCATTTTGGACATGCTGAACAAGTATGTATGTCAAAAAATGCAGTATTTTTCGCTTTTGATCGTGGATAGGTGCCAGAGTGATTGCTCTCTTCACAATCAATGGTTGCATTTCTTAGTAGTGCAGTTTGAAAAGTAGTACATGATGCGTTCAAAGTGTGTACGTGGATCATATCACAGTCAGATTGAGAAGACTGGTGTGGGTTGGCAAGTACACATGCTGGACATGCTCTACACGAGATCTGCAAACAGGACAGGACTGGAAAGGAAAAACATTGGGAAATTAGTTTACTTCATGTTTTGGGAGTCTCCGCACTTCCTGTGGACTTTACATGCACAACAACAGCACCTTTTCCATCATCCCATATTTAAGACAGGGTATGGTGAGAAGCATGCAGCTCATTCTTAGCCTTGCCACAATTATGTTAGCACGTCATTCAGACAGAATGCTTTCTAAAATTAGTTTGCAAGAAACAAGATTTTAGTAGTTTTATTAGAACATCAACTAACTAACACATACTAATCCATGACCATCAACTATCAAAAAACCCCAAATCTTCCGCACAAACTGGTAACTCAGAGCTAAATGGCAGAGCATTCACCTGTAACTGGGAAGCGCAGGACTTGCAGCAAACTGTGTGGCCACAGGGACAAAAGGTGGAATTTATCTCTTCTTCACAACACACCATACAAAGCATGGATTCCTTCAGCTTCCGCAACTTCTCTTGCAGGGCTTTTGTTTGTTGGCAGCTGAGACCCTCACAGTTATCACAGTTCATGCTGCTCTCCGAAGACTTAAGGGGGGAACTTGGTGGGGTTTGATCACTTCTTGAAACAAGATCCACAATGCCAGCATTATAAAGAGCTCGCCTCGCATGATCATAAACTTCTTTTGATGTTCTTTTAATATCAAAGACGTATTTTTTACCCAGATTAATGTTTTCATTCAGAAATAGAGATGCTAGGTGACCCTTTAAGTCTCGACTATACTGCATCATGACAGCACTGGTGACAGTGTCACACCTATAAAGCAACAGGACAAATGCAAACTTGGTTAGTTAATACCAATAGACCGATCCTACAGTAATTTGTTCCCGAAGTTGAAGTAACAGCACTGAAATTAAAGCTAATGAAACAGTTGGAGGTAGTATTTAAGCTCTTGAATCATCTTTGCATGAAAACTCTCCTTTGAAAAGTACAGAATGGACAATTACTTTGCATCTTCAAACCGTGAAAAGTGTCAAGTAAAATGGAGCCAGCCTATGGAAGGGACTTAAAGAATTATGCTAACAAATAGCAAACAGTTGCTAAATCCACAGTTCAGCCTGGCAAAACGTTTTTGCATGGCATTTCCAAACACTGCCCTACAGAATTCCAATTAAGAGTCTCTGGCTTTTCAATTTTTATCATAGAGTCAAGGAATGTTTTTAACCCAATTTCCACCCAGGACTTTATGCGGTAGTATTGCATCACTCTGAAGCAAACAAGTGTGAATGAAGAGTGGAGAATTAAGGCATTTGTATTTGCCACTGCACATTTCAGCTACCCTAACCATGCTTGTCAAATATTTCAGTGATCCAGCTGAATCTTTAGAAGCCTATTAAGGCATAACACTTCTCTAGGCCACACAGTAAGGAGAACACAACAGAACAGAAGGTCTACAGCCTCATAGAGCCGAAGGTCCAAAAATCTAAGCTTATGGCCAAATGCTACTGCCAAACTAAAATTCTGCTTACATTAAAAACATAAACTGTGAAGGACAGCAGAAATTACAAGCAGAGACAAAGATCAAGAAGTAATTGAAACTGGTACGTGGTAGTTAATTTTAAGCAAACACTGCTGAGCGTGTTTGACAGCTAGTCTTACCAATCAGTATTGGACACCACAGTAGGAATGAAAGGGGGTTGAAAAGTTGCCCACCAACAAATGAGTATACCTCAAAGAACAACAGGACAGAGACAGTGGACAGCTGCTGGCATGAAGCAAAATCCTGAGCATGTGAGCAAGGACAGGGGAACTCTAAGAAGGTTTGAATATATGGGATGGGAAGGTGACATACAGATAATGTAACTGAAGGAGCCAAATAAAGGATCTACACTTTCTGAATGATAGGCTCTTCCCCACTGCTCTCATTCTCTCTCTTACACAGGAACAAAAAAAAAATGTTGCTTACTAAGTATCAAGGAACATAAAAAGTTTATACTCTCAAATGCTGTTTTCATAATGGGAAAATTTTGTTTATTTTTCTTGTTACTCCCACCCCAAGAAATGGAAAGCAGCAAAAACCTGCTCAGCTTCTGGACTTGAGAGGAAAAGAGAGGCTGCATAGACAAGTCAATTTTGCAGAGTATTTCCAAAGTGCAGTCAGACTGCTGGCTGCTTAAGCACTAAATTCAAACACTGGAGAAGAGCAGCAGCACATGACTCTGGGGGCAATACTGACCTGTAAAACGCATGTGTCTCTGTAATTGCTCTGTAGAGTCCACTTGCTGCCCTCGTACTGATCATCTTAAACAAGAGAACCACACTATTACCAGACTCCTTGGTAACAGTCAGATATACATTCTTCCCAGACTGAGTTGCCATTTGAACAACAGGATAAGCAATCCTAGGAATTAATGTTAAGAAAAGAAAGGTTACTTGGCTGTTATGGATTAAGGCATTTCCCACAAACTATTACAGTGTATTTTTATCAGAAGTTACAATGATTTCTTAGGGTAGTCAGCAACAATGATTGAAGATGCTGCCTCAAAAATATATATAAAAATCAAGATGCTTAAGGTCACTTATTTATCTTGATTACAAGCAGGTAATGTCCTCAGACCCTACATCCCAATAATCACTTTTAGTAATTCTCAGAGCAGCTCTGTGTATTTACGTGAAAACTAGAGGCATGCTCCATAGTTCTGAAAAATTGATCATGCAAATGGTTCCAGGAGACACATATACCTGTTGATTGGACTGAAGTCATCTTTACAGATGGATATGCCTTCAGGTCCAACACCAATAAGGAGTTTTTGCCCTTCACTATCTCTCACTGAGTGCCACTCTACCCCATAGTTCTCCAGTGTTGTAACAATCTGTAGAATCTGGTATTCAGCAGACGCTTGACTTAGACCTTCTAGCTCCTTGTGCTTTGTAATAATGCTGTTGATAAAAAGATTAAAGATAGGTGAAATAACTCAAGTATCTGCTGTTACTGTCAGCAGCTTGTTTTAACATGAGTTTTTAGATGACCTAGTTAAATAGATTAGTAAATGCTCCTGACCTGCTTTTTCTGTCTATAGATTTCCAGCAATTGCGAACTGGAAATAATTGAGAATTACCAAAACATCCGCAGAATGTCAAGGAGAAAATACTGTGCATTTGCTTAGAAATTAAAAAGCTGCATGTAACAAGGCTTTCCAACCAAGACCACCAGCCCAAACATTTCCCTGAGCTACCAGTTAGTTTATAGTTAATGAAAACACTACAGAAAAGTATGGCACACTAAATGTTTCCTGATATCCAGGAATTGAGCTATAAAAATGTTTCAGAATTCTGTTTACTTTTCAGAGTAAGGGTATTAGGCCAGATAAATTCCTTCATTCGCTAGCATAGGTCCAAGACATACAATTTAAATACCAGCTCCAGATACTTAAATATATCTGGTATTTCCCCACATACCACTTTTCACAAGAAAAAAACCCAAACAAAAACTAAACAAAAAACCCCACCTCATAACTGAGCTTAAAAAGTTAACTGAAATCAGACTGTCAAACATTCAGGTTGGAGATTCTGATCTCCGAAGCTATTATTGTTAAATTACAGGTGTAATCTATAGCACCAACAATTAAATGCATAACAAAATATTCTGCTGTTGGTCTCCAAAAAGAAAACTAGATCACTGTGCTTTTTACCTTTCCAAAATGGTAGTGGTGAGCTCTTTTGCACACAACTCTTCATAATTGTACTTGGCAGTGTTCTGGTTATAATCTCCAAACTTCATCTGTGCCAGCAATGCACTAAGTTCAACTGCATGTTCTGAAGAACACTGAAGATTACCAGCAAGAAGATCTTCTTTTATATGCAAGAAAAACATATGCCTGCAACACGATCAGAAACTTTTGCTTACACAAATCCTTACGTGACATCTGTAATCAAGACATGTAACAAGTAACATCCCAGCTGTGTTTGGTAATCAAGAATTTGCAATGAATGTACCAAGTACATAGTCTGGCACAAGGGAGAAAGTATTCTTTACTTTCTCTTAAACATTAAGCCACAACTGAAGATGGCATCTAAAATCACTAGTAAAAGAAAAGAGCACTCGCCATCATCCTAAATATCAGAAGAATAAGACCTGCTTTAACTCTAAGGCCACTTAGTAATTTCAATTTAGTGAGCAAAATATCAATGAAAGATTTAAATCAGTTCCCTGTTAGCTTACACTTCTGTTGCAATTTACAAGTTGTGTTTCACAAAAGTAAATTTGGGAAGAGCATCTCAAAGCATACACTCTTTTGTTATGCAAAAGGGGAAGTCATACAATGTCTCTACACAGTGGAAACACCCCTGCCACTACGGCCATGGTGTTTTTGCCAGCGACATGATTAACAAAATAACTGGAAATACCTGAAAAGGCACTGGGGAATAAAACAGAGAAACAGGTACTGTGAAGCATTTGTATGACCAAACTATGAACTTGAGACCAAGGCAGGTTTGAAATTCAAAAAGCTGCTCTTAATTATCCAATAGGTTACTTGACAGACACATCAACATTTTCACCGACATTAACAGCAGCATGTTATTGTCCCCTAGGGGCTGCCCTAACTTCTATAGGCCATCCTTATTTTCTCTCAGGGGACATAGTATAAATCTCTCCCCATTTAAGACTCAACATATTTATGGAAGCCAGATGGAGAATTATGTACCACTGAAAAAAAAAAAATCTTTCAATAAATGAAGCCTAGCAGAGGGATGTGTCCTCACCCCCACAGAGATGGGACATTTACTTTTCTAAAATGAAGTCTGATCTGCTTTTAAGAAAAGTTTTATTGAAGCTCTGTATTTAATCTCTCATCACTGAAGTTGAAGATGCTAATAAGTAATGAGCTTTCCTTCCAATGGGAATTTTGAATAATCTTACATATATTCTGTTGTAGTGTTAGATAATTCCTTTGTAAAACAAGGCAAATAGGACCCTTTTTCCAGCACTACGAGCTATTACAGAACTTGCAAAAGTTGTGTTTTTTCTTAGCTCCATTGGTAAATGTTGCAACTAAGAAGATACCAAAAGATGCCTCACATATCCACAACGTTTTGAATCAGGAAAAAAAAACTGGTATTAAATTATCCTGTAAGCTTTCTTACGGTCCACTTCCTGCAAGAAGTCACAGCTCCAAGTCTTCCCTTTGCAAACCATTTGTCATGCTAGAGCATCGTGTTAGTTGGGATGCAAGTGCTTAATCACATCACTCTCAAGTCTAAACATCAACCTACACCCTTCAACAGTTCTAGAGGGGGTCTGGTAGAAGCCAATGTCCTCACACCATGCAGGACACAAGTTTAAGTAGCAAGAAGACCAGAACTTCAGACAGAGTTGTCTCCACTATCAGCAGGTTATTCCCTTTTTTTTTTTTTTAATTGAGAGACAAGTCAAATCTCTGCTCCTACATGTTTCTCTTACCTTACAGAGTCACAGCTCTTTGGGCTTGGGCCCCACAAAGGCACGTATCCCTGGCCTCTTAAAATGATTTTGTTGTACGGACTCTTTTTTGTGCTCAGCCCATAAGCCTCAAGAATTCAGTATAAATTCCAAAAACACTAGGGCCAAAATAAATTTAAGTAGTAGGCCTTTCCCTAACTCAAGTCAACATTTCATAAAATGAACAGCTTCTCATGCACTCTTGTTCCTCTGACAATACCAGAATAGGACTTCCAGTAATTTTAAGTACTAATTACAAATACAGCATTTCAAAGAAAGATTAGACTATTTTTCCCTCCTTATTAGCTAAAACACATTTACAACTACCACACCTAAAATTCTTCTATCTTCAGGGTTTTTGTCATGTGGCAACACTGACTACACAGGGTAAAGGCGAGAGCTCTCCTCTGCTAGGAAGGCCTTTCTGACATCAAGGGAAGCTGAAAACAAAAACATTGCTCCTGCAAATACAGAAAGACACAGCAGATGCATGGCTTGTCACATTCCCTTACTACAAAGGCAGTAATGGCACAGGAAGACAAATGAGTTGAAGGCACAATGTGAAGTATCATCATGTCAGCTAATGTGCAGTAACTTCCCGTAACTGGGTGGTATCACGTGAGGGAAAACATCTCAGAAGTACTTGGCTACTTTGCATTTTTTTGGATAAATAGAACAAACAGCACATATAAAGGACAGTTACTGCAAAGTAACTAGGTACTCAGATTCAGCCCATCTGCACCTAAATAACCTAAACTGCATCTACAACAGGACAGTGAGTTACTTCACACTGACTTGTCAGAGCAGCTGCCCTGAACCAAAGTTCAGGTAGCATATTCTCTGCTGCCTGCTTTTGTGTGTGAGTTGGGGTTTTTGTTTGTTTGCAGGATTTTTGTTTGCTTTGACTCTAAGTTTGTTTGATGAAGAGAAGGTGCCTAGAAATTGAAAGACAGGGTTACGAACACACCTGAAAAAAACATTTTTGATTCTGCATCTAGCTGCAGAGTACACTCCTTCAAAGTTATGTTAATAGCCACTGTAAAATCATTCCTCTTCAAAGGTCCAAAACATGACACTAGCCACAATCTGATAACAAACACAGACCTAATTTTTTTCAACAAAACTAATCAGTTTTTGATCCCTCAAGAAAAAGGCTTACTGATGTGATTTTTATTGAACACAGTCAAGCAAAACTAAAGCATTAGGATCCTTATTGATGCAGTTCCTTATCTAATTCTTTTTATAAATTCCAAAGCACCTGATAGGCTGCCTTTTAGAAAACCTGCTCATATCACAGATACTATTACTTACAAGAAAGGATTTATGTAGTTTTTGTAAATTAGATTGTGACCCAATAACTTCATATACAACCCACTATCCCTCCTCTCTCCTGGAACTTTTAGATATGATAAAAAATAATTTAAGACTTTTCTCAACTCTAACAATAGTCAGGTTATACAGTGAAAGGATACATTTTTCAAGGAATTATTTCAGTACTAGTATTTTAGATTTAATGGAGTTTTTACCTAGGAAGTTTTACAACAGTGAACTTTAAAGCTAAAAACTGAACTGTTTGTACATTCCCTAGAGGTTGCATTTCCAACATTGCTGGCAGAAAATCTAGTTTGCCCACCATATAAGAAACTAAGTGTTTTTGTTTCTGCATCATTCACACTCCAGTTGCATTTGACACATTAATATTATATGTTATAAATTAGAGAAGTAACTGAAGTCAGACAAAAGGTATGTCTGACTCTTCCTACCCCCCCAACATCACCATTCTCTTAGCACGTTCTGCAGCTTTTTACTACCCTTGCCAAAGCTTCACTCAGTCTTTAAACCTTCAGAGCTCTGAACTTTGCCCACCAATTGTTGTGACTCCTAGTCATCCTAACACCTGCCAGACATACTGGGACATTGATCAACTAGTGGGAACTTTAAGAACTTCCCACTGCACTTGTAGCCCAAGTTCTCTACAGGTGACAGCCTCAGTAGAGAAGACAGTCTCTGAAGCCCCAAATAGCCTTTTCTGCCCCCCTGAAACCCATGCCACCTGTGTATTCAGTTATGGAACATTTCCTCTGAGTTTGGCAATTCAAAACACAACCTAAGAATACTGACTAGAGGGCAACACATTAAGTTTGTCAAAGCTACACTCCATCAGTCACTGCCCAAACAGATTTCTTCCTTTCCAAAAGTACAAAGGAGCATTTTTACAATTAGAACAAGATCACGTATTTTCTTCAACCATTAGCTACACTGGTGATTTTATATTCATTTTGCATCCCCGTTTTTGGATCCATGTTTCTCATATGATTTAAGATTTATGTGCATACAGAACACTCAGTAAAATCCAACATGGTGTGATTAATGCATTGCAGTCAGATGTAAATAATTCGATAGAAAAACTGTAGAAAGGGGAGGTTACAAGGAAATTTCAGCAGATGGTCCATTTCACAAAAAAGTGCAGCTACCAAACCAAAGTCACAGAGCAGATATCAATCACATTAATTGCTTTTTGCCTCCCTCTGAAGCAATTTATGCAGGCTGAAGATGCTGAACACTGCTACCAGAAGCAGAGATCAGTACTTCACTACAATGGAATTCCAAAAGGGGAGCAAATCAGTTACACTAGCTACTAGTTACACTAGGATAGCATTCATCCAAATGAACTGGCAATAACAACCACAAAAAAAAACCCCTATGAAAAGTACATGTAACACAAGATCATAATTATGTGCATTAGGAATTAATGCACTACTACTAGTAGTTATTCTACTACTTTTTTTAATCAAGGCAATGGAAACAGAGCATATTAGCTAAAAATTTTAAGCTCTAAATTCAGCTCTGAGTAGAAAAAGTGACAAACCCCAATGCTTTACCAAAGAGGTGTCTGCATATGACTAATGACTCCTAACCTAGAAGGGCAGCCAAAAGACCTCATTCTCTTGCCAGACTATTGGCAAGAGTCTTCACATACCTCCCAGGGAAGTACCTGTTCTCTTTGGGGCATGATTCCTTACCACAGGTTAAGGCTCTTTCCTGCTGTGGAGTACTTTTACTGCTCTGTAGTCTAAAATCAAAGTTAAGAGGCATAATTGCTCTCCCTAAAAATATACTGATAAAGATTTCTAAATCTATATAATATAGTTTTGTTTTTAAAGGCAGACCAAGCCACCCCACATGAAAAAAAGCAACATTTTTTCCTTTTTTTATGTTCTCCAGTATCTTTGTTCTTCCTCTCAGCAGAGTGGGTAAAAGGTTACCAACTGCAATTCAACTCTGATTTAGACAAACAGAATCATTAAACTCACCCCAGTGTCTTTCTTTACACACTTTCATTGCCCTATAACAAACACCATATCACTGCTGCACTTGCTACCCAATGCTATAGGATAACAGAATGGTTTTCTCCCTTTTTATCTACTCCATGTATCTGACTCAACAGATTTAAGGCCATTCTTAATTTCAACTAGTTCATCAATTCAACGGGAAAGCACAGCAGAGAAGTGTACTTTGTAAATATAACTCAAATACTGCAAACATCACACAGCTTTTTAACAACCTCCAAAACAAGAATCACCACTTTCAAGGTTGGTAAAACACAGCTCCTTTGAATGTTTCGTGATACTGTGTGGCTCACTAGAATTTGACATATTTTAAATTGCAGCGGCTTACACATGAATATTTGATTTTCAGTCATGCTACACAAGACAAATAATGCTGAATTTTAAACCTAAACCCATCATTCTCCCAGACTGCTGCCAAGCACCTCTTGGGCGGCTGGGCAAACACGCTTCCAATTAAAGGTGGGTGCAAGTTTCTAGATGCCTCTGCTCCACACCAGCCTGTGCCCGGAGCTCTCTGCCTCGGGCTAGAGCTGCTCCTGGTCGGTCACCTCCCGGCCTCACCCCCGTCAAAAAGTCTCCTGAAAATTCCGATTAGCGAAGTATAATCCTTTCTCTAAGCCCTAGCTCCTTACTGCAATTCGACACTTCACAACATTTGATACATGAACCACCCACAAGTCATTCAGCAAAGAAGTGAAAAGAGGTTTGCTTTTCTCTCCCCCTAACTGTTGCACGACCTATCAAAGAAATGCAGGAAACAGTGAAAACGAACACGACACAAGCCAGAGTTGCGATCTCGATCTTGGACCATCACATCTGTCTTTTTGCTAAGCAAAGAAACAGCAATCCTTTTCAAGCCAGTGTGATTTTCCATGCTAAAGAAAACTTACAGCTCTTCTAACTCCTCTAAAGCAGCACACTGTTCACATCCCAGACTTGTTTGTAAAACTCTGACAGCAGCAGATTAAATTTGAATGACATTCTCGCACTGAAGCACTTCTATTCCACTGAAAACAATTCTCAACTATGAAATCACGTGGTGCAATTCAGCACCAGGTAGTCAAATAAAAAAACTATGAGTTAAGATCCAGAGAAGAATAGAAACAAGCTGCTTTTAACCTTGTAAAAATGCACAGTAGGAAAGGCTTCTCCACGCAATTCTCAGATTCCCAAAGCACCTAGAGAACGTGGTTTGTTGCCACAATGGTCAGAGGTACAATTACAACCTGCTCTGTCTTTGTGCTCTGCAGCAAGAAGGCTGCCTTGTATAAGAATATTAAAATTGGCTGCAATTTTCCTCGGGGCTGATTGAGGATAACAGAAGCAGAGGTCGACGTTCTGTTGCCAGGTCAGCTTTCACAGCATGTAGAACATGGAATGGCTACAAACACACATACACCTGAGTTTTACACTCAAGTGCAAGGCAAGGGTCTCTCTTGGGGTCGGCAAAGCTTCCCAAGTACACAGGAAAATCAAATCTGGTAACTCAGTCACAAAGCTCGCCATTATAATCATGATGAAGCACATCAACAAAATTTAGACTTACTTGCAGCTTCTCAGATTTCAAAAGCAGTCTCAACACGCATCTAATTTATATGTAAAAGAACAGGATCAGAGGCTGCAAGCAAAACACTGGAAAACTTCCCAAGCATTCTTCACACACACACAGGACCACAAGGCAAAAGCTCTGCCAGAAAAACCCGGGCACAACTGCTAAAGGAAAACTAAAGATACCCATCAGTTCCTTCATCAACACCTTGCAGACAAAGATGAAACAATGTGTTAGCTTTAACTGTACAGCTAATCCTTGCAATCCTACAATATACCTACTAATTTTTAAGTTTGGCAACAGGCTTACAGGTTTTTGATCTTCTCCTTAATGTTTACACACACAAACTAAGTATGAACTCACAGTTGCCTGCATATGTAAATACTCAAGTGGACCTAACTAGAAAAAAGGTCAACCTACTAAAACTCAGTGTCAACAATCCAGGAAAACAGACATTTACCACAGGCACTGGAATTCTAGGCCTGCTTAGTGTGGACTACTGGGCTCACACAACTTAAAGGCAGTTATTACAACCTGACATACAACTTGCATTTGGTTTTAATAGATCTATCCCGGTGCCTAAGCTCAAGTTAATTTTAAAATTCTGTGTTAAAAATACTAGTTTTGGAACAGTCTTAATACATAAAAATAAAGCCTGCCCCACCTACATCCTTTTAAATCACCTTTACAGTGGAGAAATACCTGCTGCTTTGATGTAGGTGTTTAAACTCTGTTACATTTTAGCTACAGAAGCCAAGCTTTGAGGCCCTTGGGGCATGTTTCACCAGTTCAACCTCTCTGTTAACTTCCACCTCCTTGCATTGACAGCGTTGAAGGCAGGGACACAGGCATCTGTAAAAGCCTTGTGAAGCTGAACATTCATCAACTATAGCATAAAAATGCCACTTCGAGGTTTCCTCAGATTTTCACCCTGATTTGCTTTGTGAGTGGAGACACATCCGACATGCTCAGGGTAATCTCTTCTGCCTCATCAGGTATGAAATTGTGTGGCTCCTTTTGTCCGACATAAATCCCATTTGTTACTTGGTTTTACACTTACCAAGAAAATCGAAATAAGAATTTCTTCAAGGAAAAATACTCCGATAGTAGAAATTATTTCCTAAATACAAGTACACCAGAACTGCAATTCAGTTTGAATGCCTTTGCCTGACGGAGCTGTTATCCAGGACAACCATGGTCTACCACCACAGCATTCTGAAAAGCTCAACCGTATTGATGAGCTGGAACCACTGCTCCCCAAAAGCCTCTCCCCTACACATTAGATCAAAAAATAAGCTCAACATTTTTTTCCTATGAAATAAACACCAAACCAGACCGTCAGCCTCTGACCAGGTTCTTTAGACATTCAGTGGAGAAGCACCGTGTTGTACTCATGGTCTTAATTCTGAAAGTACTAAGTCAATGGTACTGAGAGAAACAAGTTCAGGTGAGCAGTGAAAATGGGTTTTGGCATTATCATACAGACACTAAAGTTTAACTGTACTATCCAAAACGAACAGAAAAAAAATAGTTGGAAGATCAGCATTAAATACACATGCGCACAGCCTTGTTTAAAGATAATTCCATTGCAATTCATGAGGTAACCAAACCCAAGGAGTAAAAGCCAGTGTCCCCGACGAATCTTAGAAGACAATTTCTTCTGATTTAATAACAGTATGACAATTTGGTTAAGAGGTCTTGCCACAGAAGCAGCCAGACAGCTGTTTCTTTTGTAGCCTCTAAGGGCCTGTAGCTATATGAAAGTTACTGTAACATAATACCAGACAAAGAGGAATTCAGCAAGTTTTTTTGCACTGTGGGAGGAATTGTTTCCTGCCTTTCTGTAGTGGTTCAGAATGACCTAGAGTAACACCACAGAACAGAGGTTACTATCGGACACACAAATACCATATAAAAAGTTTGCTACTGGTAGCTTAGTTTCTTCCAATTCCAGCACCAAGTGCTCACAAAATTACTCACACTCATTACTTGGTGGTAGCTACAAAAAGCTTAACATTCCCAATTTAATTACATTTTTCTATTTTTAAAAAAAGGCAATAATGAACTTCAAAACCTTTAAAACTACACGGAAAAGTCAAGCAAAATTATCATGTAATTAAAGAAATAAAAACAGTGTGAAATCACTTTCGTAAGTTACAGAAATTAAAAACGAGGTATTAAATTAAGTGTACTTACAACCATATTTACTTACCTTGTCTGTTCCTGTAAGATAAGATGTGGCTCAACAAAAAACTTGACTCTCAATTTCAATCGATAAGGGGCTAAACCATCCATCTGCTGGGAGATCCTGTTCCTCAAATTCAACCATAGATTCTCCCCTTTGCTGCCAGTGAACTGCAGTCCAAAATAATCAACTTCTATAATCCCCAACCTTCTGCAAACCTGAAAGAATAAGATTCTTTACAATCACGCTGCAACAATGACAATGAAAAAGTAACATCTGAAGTGGTATTTCAGGCTGCTCACTTAAAACACCCAAAACCCTGCTGTCAGCATCTTCATACAAAGGCTTAAGTACTTGGATTTTAGGTTGCATACAAAGCAGCCCAGAAAATAAAAAAAGCACTAAGCACGAACTGGGAAAAAAAAACCAACAAAAAAAACCCAAAAAACCACGCGGGCTTCCACGGCCAAATCTCGCCCCCAGGACAGGCACTTCAGAGGGACAGCGGATTTCCACAAGAGAATACCCGCGACTCAACACCACAGCCAGCAGCACTTTGCTGGGCAAAGAGGAGTAAAGAAGTGCAGTCACCCACAAGTTTTATTAAGGTGCCAGCGGCAGACCGGACTGTTCGTCTGTCCGTCTCTCCCCAGCATCCCCACGGCAGCCGCAGCGAGGCGGTGGTGACGAGAATGCACCTGGACGGCAGCTCCAGCCCGCTCGGGCCCGGATGCGGAGGGCTGGATGCAGTGGGTGCTACATCTCCCTCCTGGGGCCCCACTCGTGTCCCCTGCCCGCGGGATTCCGTGGCGAGGCCCGGGCCTGCGCCTCCCACAGAGGCGGAGGGGCCGGAGAGCCCCGCGGCAGGAGACGCGGCACCCTCTGCATTCAACATGGAGAAGGCGTTGGGGGGAGG
>VWZN01017017.1:1014277-1034351 GCA_013396955.1 Regulus satrapa
CGGGAGGGGGGGGGGGCTGCGCACCGTGGCACCGCGTCCGCGGAAATCTGAGCGAGCTGTGCTCTTCCCAGCGCAGGTGGAGGCCAAGCCTGCTGGGCAGGGACAGTCTGCGGTACGCGTGAGAGAGGGCAGCCATGGGCTGTGCGACGATCGAGTGTTGCCTTCACAGAATCACGGGATCGGTGAGGTTGGAAAGGATCTCTGAGATCATGGAGCCCAACCTGTGATGAAGTACCGCCACGTCAACTAGACCGTGGCACTACTGAGTGCCGTGTCGAGTCTTTCCTTAAACACCTGCTGGGACGGTGATTCCACTATCTCTCTAGGCAGCCTATTCCGAAGTCAAATCACTCTTTCTGTGAAGAAATAATTTCTCATTTCCAAACTGAATTTCCCTTGGTGCAGCTTGAGACTGTGTCCTCTTGTCCTGTTGCTGACTGCCTGGCAGAAGAGGCTGCTCCCCAACTGGCTACACCCTCCTTTCAGATCATTGTGGAAATGTATAAAGTCCTCCTGAGCTCTGACTCATGTCTCATCTTTCAAACACTCCTTTTTGTCAAATGGACGATAAAATCCAAACTGATGTTCTCACTCCCATACTCTCCTTGGCCTTCTCAACTCTGTGTTATGCAGAATGCATAAGCCTGGAAAATATGAAAATTTGAAGAACGACTGTTTTCCTTTCACAGCCTCCATGCACCACCACACCAAGGGATGGTGGAGATTTANATTTCTCATTTCCAAACTGAATTTCCCTTGGTGCAGCTTGAGACTGTGTCCTCTTGTCCTGTTGCTGACTGCCTGGCAGAAGAGGCTGCTCCCCAACTGGCTACACCCTCCTTTCAGATCATTGTGGAAATGTATAAAGTCCTCCTGAGCTCTGACTCATGTCTCATCTTTCAAACACTCCTTTTTGTCAAATGGACGATAAAATCCAAACTGATGTTCTCACTCCCATACTCTCCTTGGCCTTCTCAACTCTGTGTTATGCAGAATGCATAAGCCTGGAAAATATGAAAATTTGAAGAACGACTGTTTTCCTTTCACAGCCTCCATGCACCACCACACCAAGGGATGGTGGAGATTTAACACTCATTGAACTCCGTAGATATGAATCTCATAGGTGATTCCTGACCAGGGGAACAACACCTGCACCAGGCAAGCCCTTTGAAGTATGTGTTTGTCAAGCATACCCAAGGTGCATAAAGTAGTTTATGGCTGCCTTAACAATGTAAATTGAAACAACAGAGAGGACTAAGTACAAAATGCACGCCGTGCACGTTGCCCAAGAGAAGTGCAGATCAAAGATGTACTGAGCGGCGCAGTGGTGAGGAGCAAGTCCGCTGTCAGGGGAAGAGCTGTGAGAGGAAAATGGGGATTTGAAAACAGAGAAAAATAATAGGATGAAGAACGAACCACAACACTAATGCAAGGTCTCCACAGGGCTGAATATTAGCTTGTTCTCATGTGTATGGGTCACTTGCTTCCATTTCACAATTTTTGCTATGCTTGTCAGGGTTGTTAGTATTTTCAGTTTTTAATAAAAAAATGCTCAGAACAGAGGCTTATTCTGCTGGGAACTCTTGTGCACATGGTTTATAGTGCTTGATCCATTTTGTTCATGTGAAATATAGAAGACCTCTCAGTTCAGAACCAGGCAGAACAGTAGGAGACAAATAAGAGTCAGGACATGAGATGTCAAACCTAAAACTGAGTGGTGCTATATTTTACCTGCACAGTTCCTAGCTCAGATTTTCATGCTCGGGTCTAGAGTATTTAATTTGAAGAATTTACAGTCTTAAAGGAGCAGACTCATAGAGTGGAGGGTTGTAAAAGAGAAGTAAAGAAAGATGAACAAAACTGCAAAATTAATTGTATCTCAACTCTGTGATTTTTCTGGTGGAAAAAAACCCCAAACTCTTTGGGAGAGGCTTAATTATAAGCTGATTAGCTACTAGCAAAAAATTACAAAGCATTTGAGCATGGGAAATAAAGTCTGTAGTTCCTACTTATTGCTTATTTTATGTTGGAGTGAATGCAGGAAATTAGATTTTAGTTCTCTTTTAGTTTTCCTTCTATTTATTCTTGTGTTGTGGTATTTTGTGTGATTTTGATCTTTCTGTCATAATCAAAAAAGTCCTAGATGTGTTATGAAGAAGAAACACCAAAATTGCCAGAATGACTCATGCCATTAGTATTCTGATATCCTCGCCCTGACAGGAGCTCATATCAGATGTTTCAGAGGAAGGTGCAAGAAATGTTTATATAACTGTGAGATGATAATAATGTTCTTGTAAATTTTCTCTAACACTAAACAGTTAAAGCTGGCCTATACTTGATAGATTAGTCTTTACTTTTTCATCAATTTTTTCTTGTGTAATAGAAATCAGTTCACTTTATGCTGGGCATTGTCCAGACAAAGAGAAAGTTACCCTTTCTACATGTATTAATATCCATCCCGAGATTTCCTTTTATCTGACTTAATGTAAATGTAGGTGTTCTTATTATGTCTGTAAAAGTGTTTTTCTGCTTTGAAATCTACTAAACTGTAAGCCACAAAAATAGCTTGCGGCAGTAAATTGCGTAGATTGGTTAAGCCCTGTGTAAAACAAGTATTTCTTTTCGAGGGTGTCATCTGGACACCACTGTCACAGAAGTACCTTTCATTTCGCAGTCTCTCTGTGATATTTTATTCATGCTGTACAGGAGAGAGTAAAGGACCAAGCCCTGCGTTTGCACACAGGAGACAGCTCGTGTGACAAGTGCCCGCTGCAACCCTTTGGGCTCTGTCTGAGAGGAAAAGCTGAAATATCTTACAGCCTGGTGTCTTTCATGAATTATCAACACTCGGTGAGCTACACTGTCAAACTGCTCATAGCATGGATGTTCACCTTTTGTGTGTCATAAAAGAGCAATGTTTATCAACGTGTCATCTCAGTGCTGTCTTTCACAAAAAGATGTGTGCTGTATGACAGAGATGTCTATGGTGGGTCAGCCTTTTGCTGTGGTGTCAGTTTGAGCATAAGTGATTCACCTTATTTACATTTATGTATTTACATTTCTTTGCCTAATGCTGGTTGATCACTTTTCCTAGGTGTAATCTATCTACAAGGTTAATTCTTTGTCACATCCTGCTTCAAATAGTTAGTTATAGTGCCTAATATAATAATATAATATTTAGTTATAGTGTTAGTTATATATGGAAATCCTGTGAAAAGTCTAATTGCTAGGAAAAGGGACATAATAATTTCCAGACCTTTGAATTTAGTTCCCATCATGACAAGATTGACCACAGTTTCCATAGAACACTCATGCCTCCTGTATAGATTTCTATTCTCAAGCCTTTCCAGGCCGTTTCCTCCAACCTATTGTCATGATACTCCATCTTGTGAGGAATTCAGTAGTGTAGCTGTCTCTTTATGTTTATGCAAGATCTTAGAAAAGATTCTCAGTCGTTGTTTGTTGTCAATGTTGACTTTGATTAAATTCAGGATATTTTACTGCCACAGAATGCCAGGGTAAAATGTTGAAAATGCTCAGTTGCTGCTGGTGCTCAGGATGAAGCTTCATTGAGTTATTTAGAAGTTCCTATACTTTATCTTTGCTGTTCATTTGTGGCAGCCACGTTAAAGGCATGAACGAAGTGCTGCATTACCTCAACTCTTCTTGCCAAAGGTGTGCTCTGCTGACTGAGAGAGACAATAAACCAGACAAATGATGAACTTCTGTAGCCCTGCATAGAAGAGGCCTGCCCTTCTCTAGGAGTGCTAAGCACCAACAGACTTCCCACAGTGCTGGTGGTGTGTGGTGCCTTTTGTACTAGCAAGAATGAATGGCTGCATGAGAAAATATTTCTAATTGGAATCCCAGTTCATATAACATGCACAAGCAGATTCTGGCTTTCTGTTTCCCTGTTCTTATACTTTGTATATTCTCATCTGTCTTATTTGTTGTTGTCTAACTTTGTTTGGCTTAAGTAAGAGATATTAAGTAGGTTTAAAAACATGGTTTGTTAGGCTGCTGACTGATTGATTAATTGATTGATTGACTGATACCACAGCCACCACAGGAGAGTTAGGAAAGGCCATCTTTGCAAGCCCAAAGGAGCGCAGTGGCAATGGCAGATAGGAAAGCAAAGTAAGTGCTAAGGAGAGTAAAGGAGACCCTCTCTGGTCCCCTCCCAGGGCTGGCCCAGCAGAGGCTCAGCTCTGGTGTCCAAGTATGAAATCTATATAACCACCTATGTGTGATGGGGAGCAGCTTTCCAGATTATTAAGGGGACATGCTAGGTGGAGCTATGTGACACATAATGTGGTGGAGGGCAAGAACTTTTGGGGATTGCACAGAATTCATTATGCATATTCAGAGGAGAAAACAAAAGCAAGACAAAGTAGGGGTTTAAGAGCTTGGGTCACTAACATGTGCAGAATAAGGGCTCACCTGTGTGAAAAGTTGTCTGGTTGTGCTGTGCCCTGCTCCTGACCAGCACAGTCTATCTCCTCTCTTCAGTAACTCCACCTTCAACTGTTTCCCAGTAAGGGGCTCTTTATTCCCTATGTGTATGGGGGTAGAGGAGTTTGGCAGCTGGGGCAAGTGTGTGTGTGATTGCTGGCAAAGATAATGCAGAGGAATGTCGGGGTTGGAGGCAGGGATGTGTTTGGAGGTCTCTGAGGGACACCTCTGGGTGGGGAGTGGCTGCTGGTCTCACAGGAAGGGGACTATAGGGTCCAGGGAAGTCCCCAAATAGCTCTGTGTGTGTGTATGTGTGTGTGAGTGTGAGTGTGAGTGTGATGAGGATCTGTACCAGCAACAGGAGTGGGGCTGTGTTTTGAGAGCTTGGAGACCAAGATCCAGCAGCAGCTGCTGCACACACCAAGGCCTTCTGCTGGGAGATTACACTTCATAGCTGTGTGTGTATATTGCCACTTAGGGACCTCAATTCTCCTCAGCTGGAGCCGACAGCAGGATGAGGCTGGTGGTACTATCAATGTTGGGTTGAGTGGTCTGTGTGTTTTTACATGATCTGTGTGGCCAGCAGTGTATACATGTGTCTTTTGTGCTGTGTGCATGTGTTCTGTGTGTGTCAGCTGGGAATACATGTTCAGCCTCATTACAGGTTGAACCTGGGGATGTGGAGTGGCAGCAATTTGACTCTCTCAGGCTGCTGAAATAGGTGTTTTCCACTAACACAAATCCTTAGAGAAAAGCACTTTTTTTTTTGTTGTTGTTGTTGTTTTGTTACATTTTCTGACTGTCTCTTTGTATTCTATATCAAATTGAGTAACCACAGACCAGGTCAGCACAAATGCAGTTTAGGATGATTTGAAATGAAACTGAGCGGGATCATATGATTGTAGTCAGTCTCTTCTGCTATCTCCTCCCTGGGTAAAATTGCTTTGTGCATGAACACAACAATAGTGTCTGTCTTCCTTCTTGTCACTGTCAAGACTGCTGGTCATGTTGCAAATGCGCATCACTCACGTGGATGATGATCTTCTGACTGAAGCATGGAGAGAAGCATAAAACTGAGAAGCTATTCTAATGGTGTTGGTTGCTTAGGAGAAACACCATAATCCATCCTTAAACATAAAAACTTTTTTTTTTTCCTACCTAAAATATGCCTTTAGTGTTCACACATACATCATGCCTTTGCCTGAACTTTTTGAGAAATATTCCTCTGCTCTGTGCTGTCCACGATGCATAATCAACTTCTAAGGAAAAAAAGAATGTGTCAGTGATTGATATTCCCACAGTGCTGGTTCTCCTTTACCAAAATAATGAATAATGAATAAAGCCCTGAGATTGTCTGTGCAGCTAACAGGACATAAGCTGATTGTTTTATGAAGCATTATTTGGTGGTCATCCCCAGGACTCTTGATAAAACTAGTCTAGGATGTTCTATGAACATAACAACTATCCTACCAGATCAGACCAAAGATTCACATATCCCTGAATCCTGTTTCTTGGGAATTTTATTCATACAAAAGTATGTAACATACAAGAGGTATTATTGATGTCTATATGCTGCAAAGTGCTCAAGGCAAATATCTCATGTTGTGTCAAAGAGTGTAAGAATAAATTCTTATTCTTACTCCCCATAATCCTCTCCCAGCTTCCAATGACTTGTAAAACAGGGACCTTTTTTTTTGTATTAGATAAATAATTTTATCTTGAATAGCATTTCATACTCCAAAACTTTCTCAGTTGGAGACCAGACTTATTGTAGAAATCCTATTCTTCTTGTTGGGACATATCTCAGCTGCTCATGAAATCTATTAACTGAGTTTAATAGCAAATTATTTTATAATTGCCATCAGAAAGAAATTTCTCAGTCTGCACTTTTTCAGAAGCTCCAAACATCAAATCACCTTTGAATTTGAGCTTATTTTCTGGGTCATTGATTCAATTCCCGAGCATTTTACTTCCTTTAGTGCTTGTAAAATGGAGTCATCATTGATTATTTTCACGTTGTTAAAGTGAGCTCTTTTGGTCTTGTGGAATCAAAATTTCCCAAATTAAATTCTCACCAACGTTTATTCCTACTACTGTCACTATAAGCTCATATGTTAAAGCTGTTTGCCCTTTCTCACACCACTTTCAGAACTGCCAAGACATTCAGAAAAATGAGCTGGAATTTGAACAGATTAAAATACGAAGAAAGACTTGTATAATAGCTATTTTTCTGTGTGTCAAATGACTGATAACCACAATATAAAAAAATTACATGTATCTCAGGAGGTTTTATATGATCATAATAATAGTCAGTTCCACAAAATAGAAAAGAATATAATGATAATAAAAAAGCCTTTAAAAAGACTTTTTTATTCTTCTCTATCAGACCTGTCAAACATTGATTTTATAAATCTTGTAGTATAACTCTTCTGTTTTTAACTCTGTCCATCAATCAATATAAGTTTTGTAATGTGCTCTTATTACAAATAACACCTAACAAAGAGACTTGGCAAAATACATATTTCTCTATTTTTAGTTGAGTTGATCAATGCATTTGACCTAACTTTGCCTGTACTCATTTCCATTGTTCCTCTCCTGCAAACCAATCAGGTTTTGTTTTCTGAAAAAAATGCAGAATATCATCACTGGCAGAAAAAATTAAAGCAAACCTAACAGTGCCATTAAAGCTTGATGTAATAATGGATGATATAAAATAGTAAAATAATATAAATTCTCATAATCAATTCTTCTGCTTATTTTTTTTCTTTCCTTTTTTTTAACTTTTTGATTTTTAGGTTGATTTTTGATCCATGTACATTTCCCTCATTTCACAGATCCTGTACATCCTCACTTTTTAAGTATCAGATCTATCCTCACTTTTTAAGTATCTGTATGGGAAATCAAAAACATGTATGATAAGGCACATATACAAGCAAAGTGAACACTAATGACGAAGATGGTTTTAATTGTAGCATATTTTAATATTCTGAATTTGTGTCTCTGAAAATTCAGTAACTATTAAAAAAACTAAACTATAATAATTTCAAAGTGTTTACAAAAATGTCCTCTCGTTGCCCCTTTCTTCTTCTTTTCCTTGTTGCATTTTGTACCATTGAACAATTTTAGTGTGACATTCTACAGAAACATCAACTCCACCACACTGACCTAGCTTAAGCTAGTCAAAGTTTTAATAGCAGTTGTATTTTATTACAAAAACAAGAAATTATATTTCCCTTTTGTGTTTAGAAAATTTAGGCTTCTGAGAGTATGCAGAGTTCAGGTGATGCCAAACTGATTATTTGATTCCAACTAACCGAATTTTGTGAGGTGAATTCCTCCAGAATTTTGATTAGACAAAATGTGTTCTTTCTAATTCTGCTAATTAACGGTCTGTACTTCTGATTTTAGAGCTAATTATCAGATTTCATGAATCCATGTGCAGATCAAAAGTATCACATCAAGTTTTTAAAAAATAAACTAACATATGAATCAGTCACAAAAAGTCAGAAAGGGAAGTGGCTATTTTATTCCAAAACTTTAACAGTAGGTATTCCCCGGCTTCTTTGAAATGCTAATTCTGAGGAAAATAAAATAATATTGTTAGCATTATCAATTCAGTTTATATTTTTATTTTACTTAGAATTTACAGGAACATAAGAATTTTCTTTAACCTAGAAATATTTTCTTAAATGTTCAGTATCTTCAAAATATTTTATTAGATTCTTTTAGTCGATGCCCTAATATCCTTGTATAAGTTTAATTCACACCTTTCTTTTAAACAATTGAATACAATATTTGCTTATAGCCTAAAAAGGATAGATAAGAAATAGCTGGGCTATCATATATCTGTCTTCTGATACACATTGAGGAGTACTGTTTGCTGCTAAATATTGTGTCCCCCAAGTGGCATTATTAAAACAGCTTGTTTGAGAAGATAGCATTTGATAGCAATCAACTGATTTACTCCAAAAAATATAGTCTCTAGGAATTAATGTCCCAGTATTTAGCCATTGACTGTCTGAAACAAAGGCACATGAGCACAAAAGCACTCTGATTGCACAATTTTATAAGCATATTTTTCAGGAAGGCATTTTCATGGACTATTATCTTTCAATTGCAAGTATTTGCAGACAAAACAATTACGTTTTGTTCTAAATGTCAGCCAACAAGATTGCCAACAAAACAGAAGCAAAGCTGGTTGCTCTTAGAAACAACATAACTCACCACTGTTAGTCATTTTTTCCTCTTACAATCTCTTCAAACTAGACTATCTCAGTAGCTTCAGTGTTCTCATTTCATAATTAGAATAGAGTTTAGGGTCTACAGCTCTCATGATCACAGTAAAGAGTTCATAAACTAATTGGAGGGATTAATACTTCCGTAATTTTCAAAGGTAGCTCATTATTTTTAACAAAAGCAGAAGTCTAATCCGACAACATATCAGAAGTTCCTTTTTAGGGCTCTAAGCGTGCATGGAATTTCTTGTGAGTAGAAGAGGAACAGTTGTGGTAATTTCAGCTAAGAGGAAATACAATGAGCAAATTAAGATTAAGTCAGAAACGTTCAACCCTGCCATAAAATGGGAACAAACCTTTTACAGAAGTGATTCTTCTTTTCTGTGAATAAGCTTATCTTTTCCTAAGAAAGGTCACAGCAAGCAACTGTAGATAGAGTAGGATTGAGAAGTTAATGCAATGTGTGTGGGTTCTCTCTCCATACCATGTTTTAGGGAGAATTTAGGTCACAGCCAATGATTTTGTCACTTGACAGATCCAGTACTTATCACTTCTACAAATAAGGGAAGATCCAAGTGACACAGAATTCTGCCACACTGGCAGCACATAGTGTTTTTCTGTGATGAGGTATGGAGTAGGTAATGGCTTCTTTCAAATCCTGAAGGGAAATTAGCTCACAGATTAGCTTTTTGCCTGTGTATTTATACCAAAGACAGCACAGTTAATGGGGGGAGGAGGGAAAGAAGAAAAAAAAAGAAAGGAAAAAAGAAGTATCTTGTCATTTGGGTGAAGACAAAATATCAGTTCCTGCTAAAGAAATATAGACAGGTGTATGTATACTTGTGTATGCTTGCACATGTACCTTGATTTTTACTGTCTTAGGGTGAGAGGTGACTTGTCGTGCATTGTAATTGTTACTCCAAAGGGTGATACCAATTGTTTAATGAACTCAACAAAAACATGGCTGGTTTCAAGAAATGGATGAAGTGTGACAATTGATTTTCTGACACATTTGTCCCAGTTATGCAACACGTTTTTAGCAGGATCAAGAACTTGTTAGACAAGAGGCAAATCTCACGATACTCACTGTGAATGAATTTGTTTGCCTGAATCAGCTCCCCAAACTGACATTTGCTCAGAGTATTCTCAAATGCCAAGGAAAATCAGTAATCATTTTCTCAAAGCTGTGATCTGGTAGGTAGACTGCTTATTGCAAATGTTTTTAATAAGCTCATGAAGAAAGATATTTTATTCATAGAACACGCTTACCTCCACCCCCAAAGTTAGCTGTAGATGCTTTTACAGCAGATAACGAAACTGCTAACAGTTGGTGAAAATAATTTGATACGTTGTTTGATTAAACTAGCATAGTAAATAATCCAAACAGAAGTCACAAAAGTCATGCATATTTAAGGATATGTAGTTCATACATGTGAAATACTCCAATAGCTGTGTCTGCAGCTGAGGAGCACAGCCATACTTCTCTGGTACAGGAGGTGTCTGCTGTGGAGCATGAAAAGAACTTTGTTTTCTCAGCAAAGAGAAAAAACCCGTGAGGGTTTGGGGAGGTGCATTTTGTAGGAGGGGAAAGAAGTCTTTTGCCTGGTGTGATTTGGAAAATTGGGAAATTGCTTGAGCACTCAGTAGTGAGCTAATGATGTGGGGAGCCAAGCAGTGCAAAGGAGAGAAAACCAGACAAAACAGAAAAATACCATAAATTAGTTTAGGTATAGGGAGAAACACAATTAAAATGTTCATTTTTGAATTTAATAATAAAAAGAGATAATTAGAATTTGTTTTTCTTTGGTTTTGAAAGACTGGAGAAAGAAAGAGAATAAAATTGAAAACACGAAGAAAACTGTATGAAAAAGGTATCTGGAAACTCTCTGGGGAGAGCTCTGTACAGTAATTACAAAACACACTGTTGAATGCAATATTTCACAGACAACCTAACCTCTTGATTCAGGATGATCAAAAACTTAAAAGAGACTTTGAAATTTTTTTTTCTGCATTTGCCTTCTTTTTAATTTGATTTCATGATTGGTGAGTGAGAATGCCTGTCTTTAGTAGGCAAAATATCCTGATAACCTCAGATGCCATGAGTGAAAGCATTGTTCAGACTTTAAGAGAAACCCAAGAAAAGTGACCCAGAAATGTACTTTTAACTTTACAAACAAAAAAAACCCCTCATGCATTCACAGTTCTCAGAAGACAGACTGGATATGCAAAAATTAGTATCCTGTATGAAAATGTCTTGAAGTTATGGTGTATTTGCAGTTGACCATAGCTGTGAAGAGAACAAAAAGCAAATTGTAGAGTTTTCTATAAAACATATGTGGCATAAGTAGAAGTCAGAAAAATTATCCCTATTATCAGAGGCTACTTTGTGTGTCTACAACTTGGCAAGAAAAACAATAATTTCCATAGACAGCTATTTCATCTGCAGTTTTTGTGTGAAAAGCATATTGGTCTGAAAGAATTACAATGTGTTTTGTTGTAGTCTGTGTGAGCCATGTGCAAGTTGTTAAAGTCACAGTCTGTCCTCAGTAAACCCCATCATAATTATGTAGGCCAAGGTTAAAGAGAAAATGTCTGGTTTACGATTCCACTCGCTTTTCTAACTGTATACAAATTATTCTAATGAGAAAAAAGGGGTTTTGAGAAATGACAATTCTTTGCAATTTCCAAAATTTAGTTCAACATCCATTACACATCATCTGTTTGCAGACTCACTTGGCTAAAATCTTATGTTTGCACCTGGTATCTCTCACAAAAATTGAAAGAAAATAAAGACCTGTAGCTATGAAAGGCTTCATGCAACCCTAACTTTCAGGACAGGAAATGCCATTTCCCTGTGTCTGCAGAAGGTCTTACATCTTCAGAAGTTCCATTTACAAAGAGGATCATCTTTATATTCATTAATATTTTTGACTGAAGAGAGAACTAAATAAACCAACTAACCAAACAAAAAAAATTAGAGTGCCCATGAAAGAGCACAGGAGTGTATCTCTTGCTTGAGGAAACCTATTTTTCATGTGCCATCAGCATGGGCTCTTTCACTTGACTTGTTCTCTATTTTTTCACAGAGTTCTAACAACTACTTTAATGTCAACGTTCATTTAAGGCCAGTAGAGAAAAAGCTGTCTTTTCCCATGGATTTTAAAATCCCTAAATGACCTCCAGATAGTTTTAAGAAGTTTTTTTTCCCCACAATGTCTTTGGAATCACTAACCCTGTGCCTTTTAGTATTGCCTTGCTCTTATTACTGAGGTTTACCAATTAGCTGGTGACTGGAAATATGTTGTCCTGTGCATTTATTTGATTACTGTTGTGGGAACTCATTCTCAGCAGGAACTCTGTGAGTCAAAACCTAAATTTTTTAAGATACCAGTTCCTTTTTTAAGGGTCTTTTTTAGGAGATCCTGTACTCCTATCCTTTTACTGATGTCCAAAAATGTGGTTTTGTTTTGTTGGGGTTTTTTTTAAACATCAAACCACTCCCCGTTTTGTATGCTATTTGCAAATTATATTTTGGTAGGTGAAAAAAAAAAAATCTTTTTTGTGAAACTGCTTTTGACTATAGCAGGAAGTCATTAAAGGTTTCAGTGAGTGCTGGCCTCCCATAAATAACAACTATTTCCATGAGCATCAAAAGTATTGAAGCCTATGGATTTGTCTTGTGGTTGGATTCCCAGATGCTTAGTAATTTGCTGCCTCTCACTGATGCTTTTCCTTTTACTGGAGCACTCATAATTCCCCTCTTTTGGTTTCTCTGGTGTCTTATCCAGGTTGAATTTGTGCTGCAATCTTTCCTCACTGAAGAGACCAATACTGTCTGTCTTCTTTGCACAGGTATCCAGTTTTGCAAAGCTCATATAATATCATTGATAATACATTTATTTTAATAATATATCATATAATTTAGTGTCTTTGAGACAGCTGCATCTCTGTCAGACCTAGCTCAGAGTGGTCTACAGTTTCAAGAGTTACTAAATTAGGAGTCAGCAGAGACAGTGACACATGTATTATATTTACTTAGGATTCCAGGTTCAGTGTTCTGTTTCCTTTATTGTTTTTTGTGAGTTTTTTTGCCTCCAGAAACAGAGGCCACAGGCTCCATGTTGATTCATTCATGAATGTCTATCAGTTTTTGCTGGTGACAAGTTATCAGCTTCTGGGTTTGACTATGCAATTGTAAGAGGAGTGTGTTTGCAGCCTTCTTAAACTAACCATAGCCACTTCTCATAGGATAGATTTGATAATTCAGTGAAATTAGGTTAATTCAGATAAATTCCCTTAAACTTTCTGTTCCAGGCATCTTGCAGTACAGGTTGCCTGGCAGAGCACTACCCTCAGATTACTTGGGTTAGGCACAATTTCTAAAGCTTTTCCAGTGACCACTTTCACCCCTTCTCTGTCAGTTGGGCCCAATTACCAGTGAAGACCAGTACCTCAGGGAATTCCTATATATGTTTTGGAATTTGCTAATTATAGCTCACTAATTATTGTGGATTGATATCTGTGTTTGTTCAGTTTTGGCCCAGTAATCTTGTTGTTACCCCAATTTTTATGTGAGACTTTTTAGATGCTCTCTCTTAGATCAGAGACAAACTTTATGCAAACATTCTTACTCTGCATCAAGAACAAACCTTTTTTTTTTTGTTTCACCACCACTTTCTGGGGAAACACCTCATGCCAAACAAAACAGATGTGGCAGTGTGTGGAGAACACCTTATAAAACAGGTCTTTAAGTGTACGCTAATATGCTCTCTGTTTTGCCAACACAACCCGACAGTACCCTGCAGATACAAAAAGAAGAGAAAAATATTTTACATAATTCCGTCTAGAATTTCTTCCTGCGTAAAGAGCAGGAACAGTAGAAAGTTTTTTTCCTTTATATATATGTTTGTTTTTGCTATGTGAAGCATTACTTCTGTGGAGTGTTTAATTTCTTCTTAAAATGTGAAAAGTTATTCCCTGTATTTTTTCCATCACTTCTTGAGGGAAAATAATGTCATTATTTTAGCATATGCTTTATCATGGGCTTTTGCTGGGGTCACAAACTGTGGTGCAATCATAACCCTTTCCACTCTGCACTGCAGAGATCTTCCTTTTACCTTGGAAGATCTCCTTAATCTCTTCCTCAGTTGTTCTGTTCCCCTGAACTTCAACTGAGATCATCCTATTGAGTTGAGAAAAAAGTAGAAAAGAGAAGGCTCTGGCATGACCTAGCTGTGGCCTTCTAGTACCTAAAGGTAACCTAGGAGAAAGCTGGAGACAGATTATTTACAGAAGCAGGGAGTGATAGGACAAGGCGGAGTGGCTTTAAAATGAGAGAGGGGAAGTATTTGATTAGATACTAGAAAAACAAACCACTACTGCGAGGGTGGTGAGGAGCTGGCACAGGCTTCCCAGAGAAGCTGTGGATGCCCCATCCCATGTTCAAGGCCAGGTTGGATGGGGCTCTCAGTAATTGGTCAAGTGAAAGGTGTTCCTGCTCACGACAGGGGTGTTGGAACTTGATGATCTTTAGGGTCCCTTCCAACCCAAATGATTCTATGATTCTATGTTAATTTTAAATTCAGTAATGAGTACTTTTAATGTAATACTCCTACAGCTTAACATGACACATGCAGATGGAGTAGGGGTTTAAAGTAGTTTCTTGAACTGCTGGTAGTTCTTTCTTCATTGCTCCCGTACTTTTTGGGGCACCATACTGCCTTGTACATCTTTGTCCAATTAAAACAGACAGAGAAGTATCCCATTTACTGTCAGGTCTCCATCTTCTACTGCAAGTATTGACTTTTCCTATAGTGAGGATTTTTGTTTGTTTGTTGGGTTTTTTTTTTTCAGAACTGAAGGTGCTGTTTTTGGTGCTGTTTCACTGTATTTACACCAACATGCTCTGTTAGTATCAGCAAATTGTTGTTGCAGTGATACCTTCACTGAAATTCCTCTGTTTTATGTTATGACTAACAAGCCAAGCTCAGCTTGTGTTATTTACCACAGTGTGTGCTGTTTTTTTGCAGGCTTACTTGACCTCCACATGTCTTTCTGCTTCAGGCTTCTTTTATCAGAACTGTGTTATCTGAACATTGTCTATTCCTGACAACTACTCTTCCGGACAAAATAATTTCTTGTTATCTAATCCCTGTTATTTTATCATGGACTAGTTTTAGCCTGCCTGTTGCACTTGTAAATAATCAGTGAAGACACAGAATTACTATGAGAATTTTAGCATTTAAACTAGATTTTGAATTATTGTTTAAGAAGCCCCCTTCTTTCAGCCCTTCCCTTTCTCTCTCTCTTCATTAATAACATATGAAAACTATCCCTTTATTTAGTTACCTAATTTGTAAGACCAAATTTACACAGTCTGAGTAGTCCTAAACGCTCAATGATGTGTTTTCCCTGGTATGTTTCTTTAAAGTTTTAGAGTTATCTTTTTCTGCTTGAGTTAACTGAAACCTGTTAAAATAGTGCAATACTATTACCCAAAAAAAAAAGCTACATTCTGCCCAACCATCCTGGTTTTGTTGGCATCCACTCATTTAACCTTCCCTGGTTGTCCTTTACACTGTACCTCTCCTGCAGAGATTTTAATTGCTCCATCCCTTTGCTGAGGTTATTTTCTTCTGGTATCTTCTTCCTGGTATCACATTCTGCAGTTAAAAAAGCATTCTGAGCCAAATATCTGACAGAGCCCTGCTTCATTCAGCATCTGACTCTGACTGATCATCCCTGTCTGCCATAAGTCTCTGAATAATCTCAGCATCCACTTGCAGCTGGCTCATGTCCCAGCTTCTTAAAAAACACAGTTGTTCAGAAGCAGTGCGTTTTCCAAAACATTGATATTATAAATCCAAATATATTCTTCAAAGCAAATCCAAAGAAAGGTCCAGAACATTAAAGTCATAGACTTTGAAACCCGTCCCAACCCCAGCATGCCAGTTTCTGATGGCATTAGTCTACATTCAACCATAACTAATAACCAAAATCAAAAAGAAAAAATTTGCACTCTGTGAAGCAGATTTTTAAAGCACTTTAGCCAGATGGCTGTGCTAATCCATGAAGACTAATTTACAAAACAAAACAAAAATGTTCCAATGTTAAGAAACACATTGCAAATAGTGGTACTAAACCAGGATGTGATTTTATTGAAAGTTACATATAGTTCCATGGCATTATTGTCTGAGCTCTAAAAGATGTAGAAATAATGCCTAGTTGCTCTAGCTTTACATGTGCGATTACAATTTTTGAATGTTTGCATCAGTCGTTTCTAGACCAATATTCAATTCTTGAACAGGGAGTGAGGGACTTTTAGTGTGGAGTTTTGTGCCTACATCTTGCAGACAGCTATTGAAGAAAATAAGACTTTATTTTAAACAATTGTAGTTAACATGTCAAGGAATCTTTTATGCTTTTCAAATTTGAATAACTTGCTAAGAATTTGACATGCTGTACAATCTACAGATTTCAAAGTACCTGATACTATTGTTCTTTGTAATTTAAAATACTAAAATATTAAGTCATCTCCACCATAAATCAGAGTGCTAATGCTTTAGGTGCTTCAACAGATGGGAGATCCAGGTTCCACTTCTTATATTTGTGCAATAGGTATGACTAAGTACTCTGTGATCTGCTTTCATCATGTATTGAAATGGGTTGGCATCAGTCTGAAAATAAGAGGTGTTTTAAATGATTATCACTAACTTGTCAATCACCCATTAAAACAGAAATTTGTTCTTGAATCATGGGTGCCTACAAACATGTACAATACAGCATTAGAGTCCAATATTTGGGAATTTGATGAAGCTTTTTGTAAAGTTTATCAATGTTTCTGCTCCTGGAGAGTATAAAGTGCTTCTATTGAACTTGAAACAGATTCCAAGTTCTTCAACTATGTTGATATAATGGGGTTGTTGCTCTGTTATCCAGCAGATTCATCAGGATTTTTCACTATTGTGGCTCTAGATAATCTCATTATGGGCTAAGTCTGGAGGTGAATACACCTCAGTGTGAAAGGACAAAGGGCTGATAACGAGCAAGGAGATCTGAAGGATAAACAAACATTTTATCTTCAGTGGAATTTGTAGGCCAAAGGGCATTTCAGCCCTTCACCAGGATTAAGTAAAGCAGAATTAAGTAAAAGGACTACAACAACCTAGGAAGTTACATAGTAGAGGAAAATATCCTGAATCTGGCATGCTGCAATTCTGTGTCTCCATGTCCAGCCAGGAGCTGTGCTGTTCAGTTGCAAGACATCACCAGACAGACATCTTTGCCAGCCCCTGTTTTCCATATGGCATCCTTTGGGAATTTTTACCAGCTGGAGGATTTTGTACACCAATCATGACAACTTTAGTTACCTACGATCCCTACACAGGTATTACAGAGGTTCAGACTTACACCCTCTTCTCTTAAATAGCCATGAAAAGCTAACTAGAGCCTCTAATAGCTCATGTGAATAAAAACACTGGAGAATTAATAAAGTGATATCAAACCCTGAAAAAAACCAAACCAAACCAAACCAAACCAAACCAAACCAAACCAAACCAAACCAAACCAAACCAACCCCAAAATAACAACAACAAAAACAACAATAAAAACTCAAAACAAACAGCTAAGAAAAGCTTGATGGGGACAAGAAAAAAATTATCCTTGAGTAAAGAAATGGCTGGACCACATCTGTGGATTATGTAGCAAACTGAAGGAAACACAGAGTGAGCAGTAGTACATAGACTGGATCACCTCAAAGTGTGATAGTTTTTATGGTATCTTCCCAAGATTTTAGACACTTACTCAACTTATCTGAAATAAGACAGCAGGACTGAAAGCTGTATTTGACTTTTCAAAAAGGCTTTACACCTCTTGAATGGACCATTCACAAACAACGATTTCAACTGCCTCCAGCCATTTATCTTGCTTAAATCATCTACATAAAAATAAGAAAATTAAATAAGATTTCTTAATAAGATGTTCATCTGAATAAATCTGTAATTGTCTTGAACTAAAACTGTCTATTAACTCCTGAGTGCATTTCATCTTCACAAGCTGTAAGACAAAGAGAGTTTGACAAGCAATTAGGAGTCCCAAGATAGAAATTGCTATGAAAGTCCAAAGTATTTTTGTTATTAATCATTGTGTAGCTCCTCACTACTGTAAATCAACACCAATACACTGAAGTCAACAGAGTAATTGAAGCAACATTGATTTTTCACAAGCTGCAAAGCTGACACAGAGCATTTCAGTTTTATTCAGGTTTCCTTAAAGAAATATAGTTCTATTTAAAAAATTTTCCCCCTTTCTATAAGTTGAAGAAAGTAAGTACAAAAGCTAGATTACTTAAGTATTTAGAGTTGAGCACATGAGAGGATTAAGAATTTATATTAAGGCCTTTTTTCCGTCTTTCATGTATAAAATGTTTGTATTCTTGTTTTGAACTAAATTGTAATTTCAGTTACAGCAATGTACTTATGAAGCATTGCTAATGAGATCCAGTGCTATTACTGAGATACACATCTGACTGACAGTACTTTATATGCGCTCCAGTGATGAGTTTACAATGTAGCAATTTTTCATCTAAGAGAAGCTTCCCAGAATACATTACAAAGGTATTTGTGTAGTCACAGAATCATAAAATTGTTTGGGTTCAAATAGACCCTAAAGAAAGACCATCTTGCTCCAGCCGCCCTGGTTGTGAACAGGAACGTTTCACTACATCAAGCTGCTCGGAGTCCCATCCAACTTGGCCTCAAACACTTCCAGGAATGGGGCATCCACAGCTTCTCTGGGAAACCTGCTCCAGTGCCTCACCATCCTCACAGTAAAGAATTTCTTATTCATAACTAAACCCACCCCCTTGCAGTTTAAAACAGTTCTACCTCATCCTATCACTGCACTCCCTGACAGAGTCCCTCCCCATCTTTCCTCCAGACCCCCTTCAAGTACTGGAAAGTTGCTATATATGTGCTTGTTTTTCATCAGGGTGAAAAACAGATGCAATGGATTAATGAGCAGAAGGGAAGTTCCAACATATACCAAATAAAATACTATGCTTGTTGAAAGCAAAATTTTGAGTGTTGGCTTTTCACATTAAATATACAGGATATGTCAAATAACACTGGGATACAAGCCATTTACCCCAGTGTTTTGGATTACCTAAATTTAAGTTGTTTATTGTGAACTATCATATTTCCAAAAGGTAAAAAAGTGGAGCAGGGGAGAGAGGAGTGGGGAACAGCACTGTTGATGTCTAAGCTTCCATGCCCTTACCTGCTGTACACGGTGGGAAGGACACAGACTGCCCTGAAGTAACCTCAGTGACTTTTGACTTGCAAGTGCTGTGCACCCTACTCCTTTCATCACATCCCCATTCCCTTCTCCCAAGTTGCAAGCCCTCACTCCTTCGTCCTGAGTCTGCACACCCCAATCTGTTACTGCAAACCCTCCCCTCCTGCCTTTCTCAGAAACAAATGCTGCAGTCCCTCACTCCCCACACCCACCCACCTCCTTTTTGCCAGGAGCTCCTTGGAGTTCCTAATTTGTTCCATGTTACACCTCTGCCTCCAGCCTTCCCAGCTTCCCTGGGAGCCTTCCGTGTTTGCCACACCCACTGTAGTCTCCTCCAGCCATTGTCAGTCAGCTGCTGTTCCTGCTGTCCTTTTTTCTGTCCATACTCCCATGGCTACCAGCACACACAGGACTCCCACCTGATTTCGGTGTCTTACCTACAAGATCTTGCTTGTTGCAGATAGAAAGAAACCCAGGGACAAGTTGTATTTACCAAAAATCCGCTTGGATGGGACACTTAAGGAAGAAAATGGTACATTCAGAAGAAAAGCCCACAGATTTATATCACAGCCCTACTAATTTATCAAAATTAGCATTGTATTAATACATTATTTATTTGAACATGGTGCTAAATAAATGCAGATTTTGTTATGCAACATATCACAGAGAATACCTTCCCATGGATTCATCAGATCTGACAGAGAATAACCTCCAGCAATACATCAAAATGGAAACACTTCTGGTTCTTACTGATAGATGGACCCAATTACCCCATAGAAAACATCTATTTTTGAAAGAATGGGTCTGATTTGGAAGCCTGTAAAGCAATCCCTTAGAATCTGTGTGGGGTACTTCACTAGATCTGTATTTACCCAAGCCTTGTCAAACTCCCTCCAAACAGATGTAAATAACTCTTGTCTAGAGTCGTATAATTTTATTGCTGAAGTAAATTAACTGAGGAGAAGACAAAGAATGTAGAGCAGAATAGAAAAGGTCGGTGTTACTCTCTCCACAGTGACAATAAAACGTGATAAAGTGGGGGCACCAAAGCCAAGGTGGAAGAGAAGGGAATAGGGGGGAAAAGGAAGGAAGGA
>VWZN01017017.1:1034362-1053833 GCA_013396955.1 Regulus satrapa
GGAAGGCGCGGAAGGAAGGCGCGGAAGGAAGGCGCGGAAGGAAGGAAGGAAGGAAGGAAGGAAGGAAGGAAGGAAGGAAGGAAGGAAGGAAGGAAGGAAAGCACAGCACTGTCTTGCAGTAGCATTTGATTCATAAAGCAGCAGTCTGTGAAGAGGAGGAAGGGTGATTCACCTGAGAAATTCACACTGCTTAGTACTGCAGCATCTCTCCTTCCAGAAGTCAGAAAGCTTTGACATTTCCATGCCACAGCCTCAGTGCTGCCCTTGGTACTGCCCAGGCTTTGTCTGCAAGCAGCAAATCTGAAAAAAAAAAAAGAGACCTCATGTCTGATCAGCTGCCATGGAAATACAGCCAAAAAATATTATATACCAACTCTCAGTGTCTTTTTGAAAAAGGAATTTTATTTTTACCCCAATTTCATTGAAAAAGAACTAAGGCACAGATAGATCAACTGCCTTTCCTGAGCTCAAAATACAAATAAATCCGTGTCTAAGCTTTCATTAAAGGCCAGATACATTCTCAGCTGTGTATCCTTCCCACCCACCTTTTAAACGACCTCTAAAAGTCTGTATTTCCTTAGAGCTCCCCTGAATTAGCCAAAGGGCAGCAGTGGCAGCAGTTGCTGTGCAGCAGCAGCCAGTCGAGTCTCTCCATCCCACTCTCCCAATCCCACCTTTCCCATCACTAGCTGCCTAAATAGGAATTTCATACCTTTCAAGGTCACATTTTAAAATAAATACCTGCAATTTAAAAAATTCTATTTCTGTGTTGGACTCTCACACTACAAAACTCAAACATAATGTCTGCTGACACTTGAGCATTTCATACACACAGGAGTATCAAACCTAGTAAATAGAGAAAAGAGAGCTACAGGAGTAACAGCATCAACTTCCAAGCAGATTGGTTGAATTTAATAAACCATAAAGCATTTCATTTTGGGGTCAGCAAGCTGCTAAGCCTAACATATGCAGATTCTATTAATTTCCATGCCTGGCTCTTGGAAAGACTGAAAGGGGAAGAGGAAGAGATACAGGATACACAGGCAGAGCTGGCTGCACTGCTGATGAAGAGGACACAAGAAAGCTTACTCTGCAGTACTGAGCACTCGGATGCCATCTGTCTCTCCTCCTCAGAAGATCCAAGTTCTGCAGTGCTGGACAAAGAGATGGGAGGGCTCTGGGTATCCCAGCCAGCCCTGGCAATTCACTGCTGCTCCCGATCTAGAAAGAAAAGGATTCACTCGTCTCTCATTTGCATGCACGTCTGAGGCACAGAAAGGAGGATTTTGCTCAGGATGATTTCCACAGAACTGATCGAATCTAGTGATAGGAGGGAGTGTTGCTTTGCTGGATATTGAGAAGCAGTAACTGATTTTACATTGCAACTGATACGTGACATGCTCAGCATAGCTAAGTGTGCCATCATCTGCCCTAAAGATCAATCACCACCTAGTGAAGGCTGTCCCAGCTTTATACTGAATTAAGTACACTATAAAAGTCAATCAGGCAAGGCTGGAAACTCAGGAATGCTTTTTCCAATTAAGAACACAAGAAGCAATTAGTTAGGCAAAATGCAGTTGGAATTTGGCCAGTAAAATTAAACCCTGTTTTTATAAGAAGCAGCACAGGATCCTTAACAGCACAAATCTAATCTAAAAATAGGAGAGAAGATGGAATAGCTGCTCTTTTTTTTTTTTTTTTTTTTTTTTTTTCCTTTCATAGTATGGTTCTTTAATTTTCCTGATTTTTGCTTATAAATCACTTAATTATATTCTCTTTTCATAAACATTCAATGATACAGTAGCTTGGAAGTCTAATCCTACAGTTGTCATTGGAAATTAATAGAAAAATCATTTGAAGTACTATACATTGAGAATAATTCCTTGATCAGGAAATTAAGCTCATTTTAGTGAACTGAGTACAGGTCTTACAATAAACATAAATATTTTAATACAAATGTGAAAACTCCAAATATAAATTTGGGGACATGTTTTGTTTTTATGTCTGAGCCAGCCACTTTTTGATACTGTAATGATTACAAATGCCAGAGAGAAGAAAGGCGTCATTTTTGATGCACATGTAAATTTGTATTATGGTGAACATTTTTTATTTGTTTGCAAAAAAAATTCTCTTGCATAGAGTGTAGGTGAATTTCTAAACAAAATGAAGAACAAAGCATAGTCACAATAAGGAATGTTCCCTGAAGCTTATAGGGCCACAGCTCATTATGAAAACACCAAACCTATGATAACAAAGCACCAGGAAGGTGGATAAAGGTTTGTTGGTAATATGAAAGGTATGAAAGCTGAACAAAGAAACCTGACAGGGTAAGATGATTTTAACTTTTAACTGTACATATAAATATGTGTGTGTGTGTGAATGTTACTGAGAATGAAAAGAAAATATTTCTTTGGATGGGTTTACAAAGAGAAGAGCTAGAAGAAGCAATTTTCATTTTTCTTTTGTAATCTAGATAGTGTAAAATTATTCTGTCTTCACAACCTCAAGGCAAAGAAGACAGTCTGCTTCTCTAGCTATAAAAAAACAATCTGTCAGATTTTTTTAAAGGAAGTCACAACTGATTTTTCATAAAATAAAAAGCAAGAGGATTAGAGCTTTGTGGTGACAATGAAATCTGCTCAAAACTCTTACAGTGAAACCCAGAGCTCTAGTGAGGTCATGCTTGAGGCATTGATCCTGCAATAAATGAAGTTTAGATTCTGTAGATTCAGGGCTTGAACTGTCAAACATGTAGACCTTCTTATTCAGCCAGATTTAAACTCCTATATTTGAATAGACCTAAAGGTTATCAAAGTGGAAACAACCCACAGCACACAGACCCCAAACCTACAGTATCAACACTATCCTCATAGAAAAGTGTTTGCAAGGCAGATGGAAAAATATTTTCTCTGAAAATACAGTTCTAAACAAACTGTGTCATGTAATGTATCCAATTTACTATTCTGCCATATTGCACACTACAGTGTCCAACTGGCATTCTTATTGTATATTACCTATTTGCTGTAACAGGTGATTTCTGTGTCTGGGGTGATGCTTAATCATTTTTCTTTTAAAGATTTGAATATTATCAGATTCTCCCTAAAGTTTTCAAAATCCCCAATACTGAGTTATTGGACTAATCGATAAGAAAATCAATGTTCTTTGAGTCTAAGGTCCACTCAGGTGCTTGTGAAAAGAATCTGATGAACTTTATGAAAAAAATCTGATAAACACTAAGCTCACGTATCTAGGGTAGAGTCAAATGAACTGAGCCAAGAATCCAGCTTTTCTGCTTAAAATAATTTTGTAAAAGCTGGATCATAGTCTTATTTGAAGATAACAAGCTCAATTTTTGCAATTAGGGTGCAAGACAATCTTCCAGTACTGCTCACATTTGGTCATTTGTCAAAACAAACTAGAATCTGTTTCCAAATTAGTGAGTACTTAAGATCAGGAATTATTTTTCTGTGTTTGTTTCTTTAGTAATTAGTATGCTGTGGAAGATGTACAAACAATCAGTCCCAAATCTCCTGAATACAGGCAGTACCCCACTCTGTGCCAAGTTATCCCAAGCCCAGGGTAGCATTTAATTTACCAGTGTACAGAAATTGCAGTTGTGTTAGGTGCTGGCTAGCACAGCAAGATGACACGGCTCTAGTGCAGATAAAAGAGATTCATAACTTTCCCAAGGAGTCACAGAGAGATTTTTAAAACAACAAGAGGAACAGCAGCCTACAACCAGTTGAAGGTCAGTTACAAAGATGATGGAGCCACACTCTTCTTGGTAGCCATGGACAATGTTGGTAGAGGCCACTGCCAAGTCAGTTTGGTTTAGGCCTTAGGGAAAATACAGAGACAAGGTGGAACATCTGTCCCTAGAGGTGTTAAGACTTTGGCCAGGCAAGGCCATGGCTGACTATTAATTCTGCTTTGAGGAGATTTCCAGAGTTGCCTTCAACTGGCATTTCCGTAACACAATGAAGCCTACAAATATAAATTAATAGCATATAAATTTCCTGTAGGCTCACTTACACAATCTTGTGCTTTTGGAAACCCTGAGTTTACAGGATTTTAACTTCCACATTTTGTATATGAGACTGGAGATGGGAGAAGTAAGAAAACTGATAGGAAAGAATGAATACTCTTTGTGCTTACCTTGACTGGTGTTTTCTTAGTCCAAGACAAAATTTAAATAGATATTTTGTTATTGACTGAAAGGATGTGTCATTCATGTAATCGCCAAAGAGACATCATTCAGCACCTTGAGCTGAACTGTATTTGTATTTTGTGCATGCATATAAAAACCTCAAAAGTCAAGATAACTGAAATCTGAGGGGCAGAACCTGAGTCCATACAACAGACTGGTGTTTAACTCTTAAAATAAAAAGTGTATTTTCCAGATAGGTGCATTACACAGATACTGCTCATTACACTCAGTTTCAACAATATTATCTATCACTGTGCAAGTGGGGTAGGTACTGGATAAATAGATTTGTTTTGTTGTTTGTAAATGGCATTTGTCTTTTGCTTATTTAAATGGAAATTTCAAAATCAGCTTTGCTAGTACCTATATTATATTTAGAGATATATTCACTTCTATCAAAGAGAAGTTTCCACCCCCTCATCGAGAATGGTGTGATAATTCTCAAAGCCCAAGCACGCAGCCTGTCTTCAGGAAGTTTGAAGTCATGCCTTTGAAAACAAGCATCCATTTTCAGTTACTTGTGGCAGCTTTGGTTTGGGGAAAGGAGGAAGACTGGAGGCTGACTTATTTTTCTTCCAGTCAAGCGGAAGAAGTCTCACTCCATGTTACTGTAATAGAAACACAGGGAAGGAACAAGCCATGTAGAAATCTGCAGAGTTGCCTGGAGGACAGAGCTGAATTTATGGCGGACTACTCACCTCTGAGCACAACAGACTGTAGCCACACCAAAAAGCAAATATCCATGCCAGACTAAGCAGAATACCACACCTATTTACAAAGAAAAACATGTCAAGAGCAATTTTCTTTAGAAAAATTCTTATTACTCATGGTGGTTTTAAGGTCTCCTGCACAACTTGAGGAGACAAAAAAGGAAGAAAATATATTACAACAGAACCAGGAATTCACCTATCACACTACCTAGTGTTCCACTGGAACTAAAAAGGTACTCAGTCATTTCATAAAACAAAAGTAGCATTACTTCTGTTTTCTTGTCTAGGGAAGGAGACGCTATTTACAGAATCAGAGAATGTGCTGGGTTAGAAGGGAGCCACAAGGATCATTGATTCCAGCTCTTAACCCTGCACAGCACCATCCCTAAGAGCCACAGCATGTGATTCACTCCGGGAAGAACTTTTTCCTTAATATCCTACCTAAACCTTTCCTGACAAAAATTCAGGCCATTCACTCGTGTCCTGTCACTGGTCACCACAGAGAAGAGATCAGTGCCTGCCCCTTCTCTTCCCATCATAAGGAAGTTGTAAACTGCAGTGAGGTCTCCCCTCAGTCTCCTCTTCTCCAGGCTGAGCAGACCGAGTGACCTCAGCTGCTCCTCACACGGCTTTGCCTCAAGGCCCTTCATCATCCTCATGACCCTCCTCGGGACTCTCTCTAACAACTTAATACCCATTTTATACTGTGGTGACCAAAACTGCACACAAGATACAAGAAAAAATGTAAAAGATGGAGAGAGCAGCTTGTCAAGGTGTCCTATCACACACTTCAGATCAGATTCCTCATTTATAGTTTAGAATTTCATGGGGCCATTAAGTTTGTAATTTTCTTTTTTCCCTTTTCTATCGCCAAAATGTTGTAACAAAGACAGAATAATGAAGCAGAGAGAACCTTTTGCCTCTAGAAATTCCCTTCCCCTGAAAGTAGAAATGGTATTATTAATTTATACAGTAGAATGAATTAATTAGGAAGGCACATCACAGAAATATATTTTAGCTTCAATTTCTATGCATACACATTTCTATTTGTATTACATATTTCATAAACTGTCTGCCCACCCCAAGCACACAATGGTACCCACCAGACTTGTGTTCTGGGACATCAGAACGCAGTTTTGAATTTTTGAGTTTTCCTGGCCCTGCAGCCTTGTGGTGCTCCACAGAAGTGCTGCCTACACTTGTTCTCTAAAGGAGACGAGACTACTTTTCTTTCTGCAGATGAAGCAGAACCAGCTCAAGCTTCCTTAAGCGTGTCTGCCATGTTCATCCAAATAACCTGAGGCATACCAGCAGACAGACTAGGCTGCATTTTCGTGGCATTTTCCAGTCAGTCTAGATGCAGACGGCAGCTGAAATGTGTGATCGCACACTACCCTGGCACCGTAGATGTTGCTGCTCCCAGCTTTGCACTGGCATTGCATTAATGTGTGAGGGAGAGCAAAAGTGATCTGGCTGGAAACTATGGGGTTTTTCTGGAGTTTCAGACAGAGCAGCTCCTGATCTCATTTGCACAAAAATTCATGAATGTGAGTGGAAATGCAAGGAGGCCTGGGGAAAGCACCTCATGGAGCAGAGGGGTAGGTAGCAACCATCTCTTTCAGTAGCAACTATTTCTTAAATTATCTCAAAATAATCATGCAATCACTGTAACACCTACTGCTTCGTGATACCTCCTCTGTGGTGTTTGGAGCACCAGCACAGGAGTGTCCTTCCTGGCTGGGCACCTTCCAGGGACAGATGGCAAAAACCAGCAAAATCCTTTACCTTCCCCCAGGGTCTTAATCTTTGGCATGCAATGCTCATGTGGCATGCCTGAACCTCAAACTGTAAGTGCTGCTATTGCCTTTAAATATTCAGTGTGGGCCAGCCAGAGACAGCACTTTTAAACACAGCTGCTAGCGGGTAGGTTAAACTTCCTGTGGAAGAAAACATCCTTGCTTTATTTTAGGAGATACTCCCCAGCTTTCCAGCAGAACTTTTGTTCCTAAAGACCACATTTGTGGTATAGACCCTGGATTGTGCTATCAAAGAGCTGGGAATATGATTCCCTACAGAATGCTATGTTGGACTGAAGCCCTGTGGGATGGCAATACATGACAACAGCCAAAGGGGCAAAGAAGAGACAGAAGGATAATTTTATAACTCCATAACCGTGTTTCTGCAGGTCCTGAAATACTGTGTGGTTGTGAGATTTCAATCCAGATGTCTCATAATAAAATGTGGCAAATCTTTATCAGTCAGCCAATGGCTTCATAAGGGATAAAAAATCTAAGGCTGCATTAGGAAAAATGTTTTCTGTTCTAATGTTAACTTCCAGTTTGCATAAAACAGAATTTTAGAATACACAATTCCATCAAAATACTTGAAAATATAGAAAAAGGCATAATATTCTACCAGTTGTCTGTGGGACAAACACTGCCCATAGATTTGTGTTGCATATGTATATATGTTTAGAAGAGCCTTTGTTCACATACATATCTAAATAGAAAGAGAAACAATTATATAAGATCATATTCTGGTTTGATACAGCACTTTAAGCGGGTCTGTTCTGTCTTCAGCTTTTTGGAAGAGTTAGATAACACTTCTTTTTTGTTTTTTGTAAAGGCCATGTAGCAGGGTGGGGGAAAAAAGAATGGATTTAAAATACACTTTGAAAATAGTGAGCTTTATCATTTTATTGCCATTATTTCTAGTAGAGGGGTATTGAGAAGTTCACTGCTCTTACTATATAGGTGTAGTCTTCTAATTTTCAGCCTAAATCAATATACTTTCCAAACCAAATCAAAAAATAAATCTCCAAAGTTGGTTATTTAACTGAATGCTCATTTTTTTGCAAATTAACTAATTTCATTTCGCCATTTTCCTTAAGAGTGACAATTATACAGCAACAGATTTATTGAACCAGTATCTGTAGCCCTTTTTGTATTAGAAGACATACATCTCAGTTGAATTTTCTTGGATAGGACCAAAACCAACCACTTGTTTGAACCTCTATTGATAGTTCCTATTTTCTGAACCTCTGTTTTCTGCTACTCTCTCTCGGCCTCCTCAGAACTTGGTGACCTAAGCTGGCACGCACCTAAACCAGCACACACATACAGCCTCCAGAGGCATCTGCAGGAGGAGTGGAGCACAGTAATTGTCTCTATGTGTTTTACATCACATTTACATACTCTTTCCTGGGTTTGGCATCACATTGGTGACTCGTATTTCACGTGTAACTCCCTAACCTTGTTTTCTGCCATGCCGTTTGTCTTCCAGGTATTTCCCAAGGTTTTTCTGCATTTCATTTCCCTTCTGCAACTCTTTTGTGCTCACCTCTCCCATAGTATTGATGCTGGAGGTGACATGCATAATGCATGTCAGTCATAAGTCATAAGTCAGTCAAGCCTGACTCCTTTATTACAAAAGAAATACGTGGTAGCTTTTCTAGGAAACACTGCTTACAGGTGTGGATGATTACTTACACCTGCTTGGGGGAAAAGAGAAAGGCATATGGTGGAAAAACATTGATCAACAATTATGCAATTAAACAGTAGTGTGGGTCCAGCAGGCTCTGTGTTTTGCTTGTAGATCACTGTCTAGAAGTGAGTGCACAGCTCTCCTGGAGAGCATCACAGAAAGAAGGCAAACTGCACAGCGGATTTATGACAAGAACAAATATATGCATTTGTGCAGCACCCCATGGAACCGATGGATTGTGGCAGAACAGCAGGGCTGTAGGAGTCATTTGCTAGTGAAAAATGTGCAGAGCTGGTTTAAACCTTTCAGAGTACAAAAGGGAACAAAAATTCAAGCTCAGACATGACAGTTGCCATATGTCAGGGTTTTTTTGTGTAATCTTCCTAAAAAAATACTGGTCAGGGGTGGGGGGTTGGGGTGGGGAGAACATCTCATTCAGGCACAGATTGTCCTTATTTGCATTTACGGAGGTGTGTGAAGAACTTTTTCATGTCCTTTGAGCTTAAGTCACCCACAGAGCAGTTCTGATACTTCAGAAACCATTTGTTTCCTCTGTAGGTTCTACTGCTCACCCCGGGAGGCTGCTATACTGAAATCATCATCATAGTTTGCCTTCCATCTTCACCACCCCGCCAAACATGGCAAGTGGAACACACACTGTAGACAGTCCAGTTCACACATTGCCAAGCGCACTTCATGAAAATTTTGAAAGCTCATCCCTGCCTCGTATCAGAACTCCTTCTCAGGAGGTGACACTGCATAAAAGATTGTGCTAATTGCGACAACCCCGCCTTTGTCAGCAATTCTTTTAAAGGTGACAGTATGGAGGCATGGCAGGGTATTTTCCCAAGGAAACCTGAGGTACCCCTTTCTGTAGCCAAAACAGTTATGCATCTGCTTGGCTTGGTGCACATCATCAACCTACCTGACACTTTTTCTCCCACTGTAAAATGTGTCTCCATATTATCACAGTCTACTTATACAAACAATCTGAAAACTTAATTTAGAAGAAATACTAAGATAGTAAAATAAGGACCATTGGAGTAGCAGCTCTTGGGCACTACTACTTTGGGTTTTAGAAATGAAGAGTAAATTACTTGGTAATGTGAAAATGAAATGGAAAACAATACATTAAAATTTTGTGTCTCAACTATAGACACTGTATTAGTGCATCTATCAACAATTATTCAGCACAAATGACAGAACATGCGAAATTGTCCTGCTTATGCATAACTATAATGTTCTGGAGTTTGTACCCTTGAAACACAGGAACTGGAAAAGTACTGGATATTCAGATTCTTCAGTGATGTGAGTATATGCACACATATGCATACATATAGATATACATCCTTCAGTATGTACAGATATATAATATATAAAGACACAGTCAATACTGCACGTGCAGTTGTTTTTTTTGTATTTTAAGAGTGTCATCAAAACCAGCAGCTTAAAATGTCCTACCAACCAAATATATTTTTCACTTAAAAATTCCTGTGAAGTTGCTTTATTCAAAACAATTTCATTATTCTTCATCTGTGAACTTCTTTTCACTTTCTTCTGATTCTTGATGTTAGTATTCAGCTTGAAATATGAAACATTAGGAATTAAATACAAAGCATATATCTCACTGAGAGACTGCGTGAACTCTGGACCAGTAAGATCACATTCCCTGAATAATCATGTCACTGGGGACTGTGTGTGCCTTGGTACTGCACAGCATTCACAAGTACTTGCTTTACCTCTCTCTTTAGAGTCTGTGACAGGTTGAAGACACTTGGTCATTGAAATGTCCCTTTAATTCCTTGCTTCCTATCAGAGGACCACTGACTAACACCTTAGAGGAAAGATTTATCTTCAAAACTTTGCCTCTCATGGTACCAACTCTCAAGCCATTCCTCAAGACTTGGCAAAAAAACATATCCCAGGCCAGAGACTCTCAAATATACTTAGGATTTATGTACCATGACAAAAATTCATATTCTTATTGTGATTTTTGCTGCTAAGAGCAAATGCTGGGGAAGCTGAAAGAATTTTTCTTCTTGGTTGCAAGTATGAAACTAATATAAAGCTCTGTTCCAAATGTAGCAGATTATGAAACCGAGCATCTCCAGACTGCCACTGGCTCTGTACAAAGCAGTAAACAAAATACCTGCTGACATCCATTAGTGTACCCTGGTCACCGTGTAGCAGTGTAGTTGTTCAATTCTTTTAATGGTGTAGTTTCATGGTAGCAAACTGCCCTGGTGGCAGTCCAAGGTGGCCTTCAGGATGCCTTGGGAAATGCATGGCCTGAATGCTTCCCATGCACAGGTGTAAGGGTGAATCTGTGTGTGTAAGATAATAAATATGCCTTGCTCCTGTCAAAGTCACCCCAGTGTTTCTCTTAAAGCAAATCACCTCTAAAGGGGAAAATTCATGCTGATTATAGCTGAATGTAAGCAGCCATTAAAGTACTGGAAACAAAGTTACTAGCAACAAGCAAAATCCAATAAAATCCTCTAGCATACTACAGAATTACTAAGGTACATTCCTGCATGTCATTACAGATCTCCAAGACTTCAGAAACTGAAGGAAAACCTTCTACTCTTAATGTTATCTTTTAGAATTAACTTTCTTCATTTTGTCTGGGTAATCTTACTTTGTATGTCCAGGAAATGCTGCTAGCTATCTTTGCATACTCTCCATCCATTTGTTCAGCATTAAGCAGTTTACTTCCCCAGGTTTTGTCATATTCCTTAATAATCACATTTCTTCCTCTTGATTGTTTTCTCATCCTATAAACAACAGATTATATGAAGGAGTTTTTTCCTGTATGGCCCCAAATCAACAGATGCTGATCTCAAACTGGATCTGTCGAATTTCTCTTTGGATTGCCTTGTCAAGCATTATTTAACTGAGGCTGGATAAAATTATTTCAGGTATGACTCACTTCCAACGTGTGCCATATTCCACATTTCCACAAAAACTCCTTTTGTAGAGGGCCAATATGCAAGGAGTATTGAATCAATTGCAGTAGCTATTAGGTCAGGTACTTTCTTTGATTTTCTTCCTAGATCCTGTTTTATGCTTTCCATAAAATCAGTGTTCTTCTCTGCCCTTTCCATACAGCAAGAGGGACAAAGCCAGCCCCACTCTTACAGCTTAAGATCAGCCATGATACCTTTGGAAGTAGCAAATATAGACTCTTAGAGCCTGTGATCCAGCCCTCACACAAGGACCTAAACTCAGTCTCATGATGTAGTACTCTATTCTTAGCTCAAATCACGGCACCTACGACTGTGACCAATCTCTGCCTTACTACTACTATGGATAAAGGCTGCTCTGTGCCAAATGGAAAATCATAAACAAAATAATCAGCTGGAATTACAGTAATTACTTGTAGACAAAATAACTTGGTAACTATATTGATAAGCCAATCTTTCAGAAAGGGGCCTTATCTTGTTCTGACTACAGCCTCGCTATCTTATCCCAGAGTCCAAAACAAATTACATAAATGTTTCCTTGTGTAATCCACTGCCCAGTATGTGTCTTTTACCTAACATCAAAGTTCAGGGACATCTTCTCTCTTATCTTGAAGACTGCCAGTATGAGAAACTGGCAAGGCCAACATCTGATCTGAGCCACTCACCTCTGAAAGAACTGTACTTTGAACTCCGTTGTTCGTCATGCTGCCAGCTCAGAGGAGCAGCAATGCAAGACAGGATGGTGCACCAAGGGTTCCTATTTGCACCCACATGAAAACAACACCAGCTTGTACAGATATTAACCAGCACAGGAGCATGAGTGGGAATTAGTTACATTAAAGCTGCTGTGATTCTTGATGTCATCAATGCTATGTCTTGATGCCATCATGGTTAACCCTCTGTGCCCATTTTCTTGCCCCGTCCAACAGCTTCATTCCCGAATTATAAAGGAATAAGGACCAGATGGATCCCACTGTTTTCACCTCTGCCTAAAACCATTAAGAGGTGTAGCACACACAGTAAGCAGTACCAGGTTAAAGGTTCCTCTGTCACACACAGGATATGCTTGCACATCTGTAGGGTTATCCAGGACCTTGATGCCTGCTAGATCACTGCTGTCTTTTTCTAGGGAAAGAGTAAAATTGCACAGCAGAATACAGGAGTCACTCTGCAAAAGCAAAATAAATCAGCAAAGGAAGAAAACCTTGTTTAAAGGGTAAAGGATGGGGACACAGGATTTTTGCAGTTTGATGGATGACTTGTTTTATTTGGCTCTGCATACTAGTGATATTTTCTCCTTCTAAAATTTATACTGAAAATTCTTTGTCAGTACCTTTTTGAACTATCAACACCAGTAATAAAGTTTATAAAATCCTAATCTTTCAATCAATTTTTCTCAGTCCCCATTATTTCTGCTACCAAGAGTGCAAAGAGCTTGTTCACAAATACAAGTCTTGCAATTTTTTTACTTTTTTGAGCTCGTGAACTTTACCTCTGTTTTATTTCTCTGAGTTGACATGAGGGTGAGTCATATGATCCCTGTTTCTGTTGTCTTTTTCCAGCTGTTCCAGGTTTGCTGGAAATGACTCACATGACCACAGATATGTATTTGTGAGAAAATTTGCAAATCAGCTCTTTTGCTCTTTTTAAAGGGAATTGAATTTATTCTCGAGCCTCACAAATACATTGGGAAAGGGACAGACCAGTTTGTCTGTGTGGGTAGATCACCAAACTATGTCAAATCTTACCAAAGTTTTTAGATATCCATATAATCCTTGTCATCATTTGTACTACAAAGGATGCAGAGAATAGAATCAGTGATTTTTGCAGCTGTCATGGGAGACACTGGGACTCAATTGATGTGTAAATCCTCAACACTAATCCTAAGTAATTGAAACAGTTAGGAACTATCACAGTCTCTTAGCTGTCTCTGAATGTGCTGGACTCAAGTTTTCAGCTGGCATTATTTTTTCTTTATATTGGCTGCCATGGTCAGTTAGACAGCAAACAGTATCTTTTTTTTTTTTTTTTTTCTTTGCTAACGAGCTTGCCAGCATGAAAAAAGGTCTCATTTTTAAAAACTAAGATTTGTCTATTTGTCTCTAAAATGTGGTTTTCGGTACTGGAGGACAGAACCATAATTTGAAAATCCTTTTATATTTTGTCATCTTGGGATCTGGTGGCATATCTTGTATTTATAGATATCTCACAGGGAATAAGTTACACATAAGATTTAATAAAAAAGAAGTCAGTGTTCTGGTCAGCATCAGTGCCACAGTGAAACAAGAGACAAACTACAGCAAAAGCAAACTTTCAAGGACAAAAATGCTTCTGGTATGGTTTGGATGATGAGATGAAGTCTTTGGGGTTTGTTGTTTCAGGGTTTTTTTGTTTTTGTTTTTTTTTTTTGTTGTTGTTGTTGTTGTTGTTTGGGGTTTTTTTTTGTTTTGTTTCTACAGGTCTGATCTTTGCTGGATGAAAAGTGATTTACTAGATCATGGTTCCCCCTTCCTGTTCTCTCCTTTCTCCCTAGCTCTGGGGATTTATGATGGCTGCCTTTCAAAATTTACTCAGTTTGGAAGTTATATATAGATCACTTGCTGGAAGTCTTTAATAGCAGAGGCCACAAGGAACAAGATTTTGAAAAATATTCACTTTATATTTGTTCTTAAACATATAACAACAATGTTCATCAGTTAAGAACTTTTGTTTCAGTTGCAAATTAAATTTAATTCAGACTGTCCAGCCTCTTCTTCCCTCATCCATTTATACCACACCTGTGGGAAATAATTGCCTCGTGCTCAAGATGGTACCATATTCAGCTACAATGACAAATTGTTTTACTTATAGGAACATACCTCATCTGGAACATGTCCACACAGAAGTGAATGTGTGAGAAGCTGTTCAATAGACTGCTTTATTCTTGCTTAGCATAAAGCTTCAAGGTCTCAACATCACCAGCCAAGCCCTAGTAGAAGGACCATTATAAATTTTCCCAGGGGTTGTGCCTGGCAGTCATCCATACAGTATCTTGATGAACCATTGTCATGTTCTGATCTAATTTAAGATTTTATAGGTCTGATGTTTTGTGACTACTTAACATTACACTGATTGATTGCAAATGTAATGCTGTAGCGCTTCCACATGCCAGTTTCCTCAAACAAGACACTCAGAAAAATCAAGAGTACAAATATGCAACTGCCTATGAAAAACTTGACTCAAATTTCTTACCTCACAGGAGTCTGTTTTATATGCAAAACTGAGTTATTTGGGATAATATTTATCTTTTACAGATAATTGAAAATATTAATATAATAGAGGTCAGTCAAAGTCTCCATCCATCCNGTCTCCATCCATCCATCCATCCATCCATCCATCCATCCATCCATCCATCCATCCATCCATCCATCCATCCATCCATCCATCCATCCATCCATCCATCTATCCATCCACCCACCCACCCACCCACTTGCCTCTCTGCCTTAACAACATATGAACCTGCTGGGCAGTTTCAACCCAGTTTCACAGAAGGTCAGTGATGTCAAAGACAATTAATACTCTCCAGATTGGGCATCCTTGGGTAGAGCTGGGGACATAGAATGGGCTCAGATGCAACATGCAGACATTTGCTTAGGCAAATAGGGAAGTTACAGAAATGGGGGAAGGAGTTTAAGGAATGAATGGCTGGAAACAATGGGAAAACAGTTTTTATTGGTCCTGTGGTTCATTGAAATATTTTTCTATGGACTTCAAATTTTTTTTAGGCAAGGCCCTTGGTTTTCTATTATTATTCTCCTTCACTATGCAACCCTAATTAACTTCCAGAGAATGCTTAGGCAAAAACAGAATGGGTGGTATCTTTCCACACTCTACAAGAACGTATATACATCAGCAAGAAAGGTGAGGATAGCAAATTGTACCTGCACAAAACTGCCTTAATTCTGCCATTTCTTCCCTTATATGTGCCTGATGTTTGAACCTCAGAAACCCTGTTTTTAACAAGGTTTTGCAAATCTAAGCTTTACAAATACAAAGATATGGAATATGGAAGTGTGCAAAGCATTTCTGACTGCAGCATCATTCCTGCAACTGAGTTTGAAATACAGAGCTCTTAACATTGTCTTATTAGTGAATTGCTAAATCTGGCCTATTTTAAATTCAGAGTTCAACCATATTATTTAAAAGCAGGAAACAATTACTAAATCCACTTTTAGAAAAGCCTAAATGATAGCAAGATCTATGAAGTACGGCAGCTTTTTCATGCTGATGCAGCTGGGTCCTGAATTTGAGAACTTATTTATTTTATGGATTTCAAATAGCACTATTAATGCCTTACATCTTGACAGGACTTAACAGACATGGGTTCCTTAATTTCAACAGACTGGCTTATGGATACCAAAAGGGTAAAAAATTAATTTGTGCATTTTTTTTCCCAGTATTCCTTTTTCTTACAGGAAAAATATGATTATTTTAAATATATAATTTATTAATTTTAGGAATTGGGAGATAATTGACTGAAGAGAAAAAAATCATCTAAAATACCTGTAGTTAATCAGTGTTAAAATATATGACCCCAGTGAGAATGACAGGTCTGTAAGGAGGAAGGAAACCTCTAAAGCTGCACATGCAAAATACGCTTGTATGAAAGCAGCTGCTAACTGCACAAATGTTTGTGTTTGTCTTCCTCTTCATATGTGTGTATGCACACCTCATCATCTACAGCCATTAATTATGAAAAGAGTCATCCTGAGGAAAGAAGGTTTCTAAGGTCCTGGATCAATGTTGAAGACAAACACAGACAGTCCCAGCTCTCTCAGGCTGTGATGCTCTGGGCTGCCAGGGTCCAGGTCACCGTGACAAATCTGACATATGCTAGTGCAGGTCTGGAAGCCTAAGGTAGAAATTTGCATCTGTGCATGACTAGGGCAGGAATTTTAAAAACATCAAGAGAATGACACAGAGAAGTAATATGCTGGTGCAGGAAGCATCCAAGTGGATAACCTAGGATATACTGGAGGTGCTTTCTTGGCTATGTGGTTTAATTTACTAAAAATCCTTTTGAGTCCTAATTTGTGACTGAGGGGTTTGAGTCAACCTGCTGACAGAAAGAACGAAAAACAACTTCATTCAGTGACAACAAAATCAGGTGTGTCTCAGAGATTTGGTGTTTCCCATTGTGTTGCACACTGGGATCTAGCTAGGAAAGGTGGGTTTGAAAAGCATGCTAAGCTTTTACCACCCAGGACTTTTTGCTTAATGTTTCCCAGCAAATCTGGTCTTGTCCCCTGCAACCAGGAGCCCCACTCAGAAGTTATTTTCTTCTTCTGGAAAATAAGGTTTTGCTGCTCTGTTTTTCCACTAGCAGAAACCAGCATAACATGGCAGGGAATCAGGAAATGAAGACAATGTTTCCTGATTTGCTTAAGGACAAGAAAACGTAGAGGGAATAACTGACAAAAGAGGAGTTGTGAATGGAAGAGACATATCAAGGCACTCACTTAAACAGTTCATGCTTTTAACCCTCTGTGAAATTTCATACGGGGATCTGAAAGCAAGAGAGCTTGCTCCCTGCAGCCAGGTCAGTACTTCATCATTTCTGATGAGGTGGGGTCATGGAACTGGACAGAAACTGACCGTTCCTCTATGGAATCTAACAGCCAAGCAGGAGTTCCCTATAACAGCTATGCTACAAACCCATGATTTAAAGGCCTTTGAAATCCTGATTATCCAGGCATCTCCTGTGATAAACTGCCACACAATTTCATTATCTTCTGCAGTATCAATTTAGTGTGATCCCTCGAGACATGTCATTGAACTCTTGTCTTCACACTGAGCAAATGGATCTGTTGCATCCTCTTTAGCCCTTTTGACGCGGAGGAGAGGCACCTTCGGCAGTCACATGCCCCAGTGAAGTATCAGACACCAGAAGTCAGCTTTGCCAGCTTGTCCTTGATGCTGGTTTTTTTGGGTTTTTTTGGTTTTTGTTTGTTTTTTTTTTTTTTCCATCTGTGCCAGCTGTCAGCTCTGTGTCCCATTGAAGAGCAGAAACCAAGAGACAGGGAACAGAGGGAAACTCCCAGCAGGACACTTGCACTGGCTGCTTTTTGCCACCTTCCTTGGTGCACGCTCCTGTCCCTGCCTGGAAAACCATTTCCAAAGGGAGAACACTTCCACCTCCTTGCCTTGTACAACCCAATGGAGGTTAAATGGGAAGAATGGGAAAAGAATGGGAAGAATCTAGGAAAGCATTCAAAGATACTTTAACTTCAGCAAGAGTTCATTCCCACACATTTCACAGGGACCAGGCTCATTTTTTCTTTGGTTCTATAGTGCAGCTGCATAGCTGGTATGCCACAGCCCCCTTAAATTTTGTGATGACGGGAACTCAGAAAATCTTGTGTAAGCCCATAAGAATAGCATATGAAGGTAGCATTGAGGATTAAAGCAATGTTAAACAAAAAAAACCAAAAACCCACAAACCCCACACTGCCCCTTAGCTTGCAACAGATCAAGGAAAAACCATTAGGTGAACACGCTTGACAACAGAGTGCCTGGGATTATGAATCCAGAACACTGAAAGAGAAACCTCAAAGTTTTCTGTTGTGAAGAGATTTATGAAAAAAACCTACCTCTGAGAAGGCCAAACTTCACAACAGCTTGGCTCCAGACCTGGTGCTGTGACACAGACTTATCTCTGCTTATTGCAGGGTGTTGTTCTGAGAGAAGAATTCTGCTTTTCTGAGGTCCTCGCCAAGTTCAAGGTTATCCTTTAATCTTGTAGTGCAGGTTAATTCTGCCTGGCTGGAGGGCTGTGCCCCAGCTGCACGGCAGGTGCCCTGCATGTATTCTTGCTTCAGATATAAAAGTTGCATAGACTCCTGCTGGGTTTTTAAGAAAACCTGATCTTCCCTATAAGGGGAGAAAAGCCAGTACTTGCTGGAAAAGTCATTATTAACAACCAAGGCCAGCAGGAGCTCAACAAAAGAGTTTTCACCTTTTCAAAATTCAAATGCCAGAGCCCTGGAAACAACTGAACAACACTCAAGTAAGTGATGCTGAGTAAGCTACCCAGAAGCTCTGGGACTGGAGCAAGCAAATGGATACAAGAAGATGGGTGCAGTAGACCTGCAAAGTCAGCACTGTCCTGCCCTCTTACTTGATTGAATTCCTGTAAGTGAAATTTTTCTCCTTGTACAGCTTAAAAGATAGTGTCTTTTTCACTAAATTATTGCTATTAGTGTTAGTAATAATATCTTTAAAGATCCTCTCACCCAAGCTCTGCCTCATGTCTTACACAGCTTTCAGAAAATTATTTGAGTTTGCTATTCTCCATCAGTATGAAGCACAGCTTGCTCAAGTGCACAAAGAGTGTGGCAAGGAGAAAAATCATTTATGTGAGGGAAGCAGTCAATTACTCCATTGATGTGTGCTGATTTATAGGCTTTTCACTGCCAATCAGTGTCACAACTTTCCAACTCTTTTTACAAACCAGTGCACATTATTCCATGCAGTTCAACTGATTTTAGCCTGGCAGCAGTAAATAAAGCTGTCCCTTGTCAAACAGTTAACTCCTTTTCCTTTGCACATCACCTCTGAATATTGCTGGAGAAACAAGCCACCATCAGTGGTTACTGGCCCAGACAGGCACCAGAAGGCAATTTGACCATCTCCATTTCACATCAAAATGCAGCTGCAGAAGAAGCTGGGAGCCATCTCAGAGCAGAGCAAGGTTCACAGTATCCTCCTCTGGAGCCTTGGGGCAGGAGGCAAGCTCTGATTACTCGGTGCAAAGTTGAGTTAGTTTGAAATGTCAGGGCTGCAGAGGTATCAGGAGATGTGGGTTTAGTGTGATGGGTGGTACTCTTTGGTTAGGGTTTTTTTTTTAATTACTTTTTAAACTAGTAAAGCAAGGACCAAGATGATGTGGCAACAGCAGCATGTAAGGTGTTAAAGACCCTTCCCACTTGCAGTGGGAGCTCTTGAAGCTATGAAACACCTCCTGTTGCACCAGAGACCTCTATGGATCCTGACACAGCCTCTGGCAGAGGCTGTGCTAGAATCAGGAAATTGTTATATCCCTCAGACACACACACACACACAAAAAAAAAAAA
>VWZN01017017.1:1056463-1109351 GCA_013396955.1 Regulus satrapa
AAGAAAAATTTATTTCCAAAACCAAAAAAAAAAAAAAAAAAAAAAAAAAAGGCAAACAAAAAATGAACCAGAACACACATCCCACCCTTTCCCTTACATAGGAAAGATGTTCCTAAAAAGGATACTGAAGGTATTGTAACATCAAAGTAAGATGTCTATGGCATAGCTCAACTCTGCCTTACCCTGTGGCATCCAGAACACGTGTGGTTTTATCTGTTATTTTTCCACAGCTTGTCTCTTGGCTTCCTCAGCCATCACAGCTCTGTATTTACACAGCTGCCTCTGAAGCTGTAAGTCAGCACAGAGATTGTTGCACAAACAAATGGAACATGTGGATCTTGCCAAATATCACTTCTCCCAGTTTTCCTCCTCCTTCTTACGCAGTTTATGTTTTGGCACTAACAGACTCCCTGAAAATTAAAAAGAAAGTGCTTTGTGTCGTGTGTCATGTATAATACATATCTGTTTTGGCAGAAAAAATAGTTTTGAATAGCTTTAGGATGGGAGTTAATACAAATAAGAGAAGTTTCAGTATATGGCAGCAAAATTCAGTGGCACACCAAGATCAGTGCTGAGGCTGCTGGGTGTTGTCCCCCATCGGAACCACAGATCCCCCCTCCACATGACCCTTTAGCTTTGACCAGAGAAAGAGATCTTGCAAGGTCAGGTTTATTTAGTCATAGTCTGACACACTGGAGCCAGCTCAGCACTTGCTTTCTCCCTCCTTCGAAACAGGTTATCCCTGACTAACCTTCAACATCTGGTTTTGCCTTTTTTTTTTTTTTAATCACACCAGTTGTGAGAAATGAATTTATGCTGTTGCTTGTCTCCGTAAAATAGGCACTACATGCTGAATAAATGCAGTGCAACAGGGAACATCACACTGAGTATGGGAGACAGATCAGATGAAGATATATATATACTCTGAAATGAAGTTAGCAAGCTACAGACATTGCTATAAATAGACTGACATCCTGCATTACTAGAAACTTCAGAGAAGCCTGTTTCACAGTGCTTCATTCCTCCACTGCTCTAAGAGAAAATACAAACAGGAGAACTTTAGGCTGTACCAGGTGGAATAACGAAAGGTGTGTTACTGAACAAAAGAAACAGCCAGATACCCATTTAGCACATCAAACTGAAGACTCCACACAGGAATTTAGGCTGGGAGAAACCAGCTGAGTGAGGTCATGTTGCACAGGGCCGGGTCCTCCATTTCAATCCACAGATGCTGTACCTCCATTGGCACCCATGCCAGCATGGGATCGCCCTCAGAGGGAAAGAGTTTTCCTCATGTCTGACATCCATGTCCCCTGCCTTGTGTCTGCTGCCTCCCCCATCACTGTGCACCTTCAAGACAGTCACAGAATTAGCTGGCTTGGGAGGGACCCACATGGATCATGGGGTCTGACTCTGTGCCCTCATGTGAAGTAGGGGTACACAGCAAGGGATCGTCCTCAATACATTCTCTTCCTTATGCTAAACAAATCCTATTTTCTGGGTAAATCTATCCAGCAGCTTCTAGGATTGAAGGAATTAATTCTCTCACTGCTTCCCTCCCCAGAACACAAAGGGTGTTGAGACAGACTGTTTGCACAGGTTAAACATGAAGAGATAGGGCATCTGAAGAAATGATGGCCATAAAGAAGCAAAAGCACCTCCATACCACCCCTCCTTTTAGCAAATGGCCAGGGGCTTTGCCAGTTAGAGCTGTACCAACCAAGGATAATGATAAATCTGAGCCCATTAAACAGCACTACTGTAGCAGAAAGCAGCCTACCTGCAATCCCAGTAGATTTTATTACAGCCTCATTGAACTACACAATCTGCTAAGTTTTAGCCAGGGTCAGCGTGTGGGCAGGAAAAAACTGCTCGGCAGGACTGTGAGCACAGTGGGGTTTCAATACCTCATCACAGGAGCTGAAATGCTGGAGAACTGATATCTTGCTCTGCAGCAGATGCTGCTACTTGCTCCCTCAGATTTTTCCTGCTAAAGTCCAGGAGGTTGCAGCTGCTGTGATCCACAGGGAGACCCACGGCCTCTGGCCATGGTTTGGCAGAGGCCAAACCTGAATGCCCTGCCCCTGGAGCAGGAGGGCTGCTTCAGGGAAGCACTCAGATGCTGTTTCAGAGGCACAGGTTGGGATGCTGTCAGCTTCAGAACTTGCCGCATGTCCCTCCCCTGAAATAGTAATGTCCCTTCCATGCAGGGCAGCACTGGGTTAGGCAGGGATGCCTCAAACATCAGGCCTTCACCTTCGCCTGGTGGAAGTCCACTTTCTGGAAAATATCTGTACAAGGAAATTCATTAGCATTGAAGACCAATGTGACTGCCATTCTTTGAAGAGCTATAGGTTCACGTAAGCCTCCATGAATTTTATTTCCCCAATCAAAAAATGCTATTTTACCATGGGATTTTCCTTTGAGGTGCTTTCAGTTAATTACACTGCCAGTACTTGCAGCCAAAAAACCACCATGTGTCTCTTTGTAGGTGGTTCCTTTTTCAGCTGTGACTAAATGAGACCTCAGCCTTTGAATACACTTGGAACAGTAAGAAACAGTTGTAGCCAACAGTGGTAGCTTCCTAAAGGCACTGAAAGGATTTAGGATGACATTTCTTCACTTTGAATTTAGACTAGGTGGTGATACCTGAATTAGCATTATTATTAAAGAGCACCATCCTTAGGAATTAATTTTTTGGCAGTCAGTTTCAAGCTCACAATTAGAATATTCTTATATTCAATTTACGCAGGTAATTTTCCATAATTATTATCAGTAACAAAGTGCAGCACATGCCTTTTCAATTTACATAAAGAGAAACTGAAAATCTAACCTTCTAATGCAGTTCAAGATTTCTGGTATTTCCTGGACTTCCTTTGACTTCTTACTGTTAACTTGTGCCAAAAAGTCCAGTACAATCTGTCCTGTGCTGCTGAAGAGTAATTATTCATTCATGATAACCCGTAAGGGGGTCAGACTTTATTAATTTTAGACTGTTTTACACAGATGTTAAAGAAAATTAATTTTCAAGTTTAATTAAAACACAGGTTTTAAATATAGATTAACAATATCTAAGGAACCAAAGAGGGTAGTACTGTTCTTATTGAACTTACACCCATGGGGCTTCAACAGATGAAGAATCAGACCCTTTCATTTCTTCTGTAGCTTAATGACCCACACTCAGCAGTGTCTTGTATGACTAATATGTGAAGAACAGACATTTGTCATCCCCAACTAGGTTGTTTACAAAATTTACAACTTCATAAAACCAGTAATTTTACCTTTGATTTAAGAGATGCTGTGGGTCCTTACAGCTGTTATACTTCCACTACAATAAAACATGAATATTCCTAAAATACTTGTTCTCCTTCAGTTTTGGAAACAATTTTTGGACAGTCATGGTAGCGATAAAAAATTTGATCAGAAACTAGAGACAAGTGTCGGCATTATGAGGAAATTAGGTGATGCTTGGAAATATTTATGCTGGGGAGAAAATATGGGCTTTTAAAAACACTTGATTCTGTGAATTGAAAGAACCATAGCTGGAGAAAGATTTCTGCATGACTCATCTGGCTTGCCAATTCAAGATGTATTAGTAATGTATCAAGTGACAGAGCTGAACAAAAGAAACTCTATAGCTGAACTAGAATAGCACAGGATTTCTGCTGAAAATCATCTGGGAAGCCCATGAACAGAGCACACGTAGTAAGAATACACTGCTTTGACAAGATTTCTTTTATAGTTTTGACACTACATAATCTTACCCAAAGCAGACGGTATCCTTGAACAAGGTGGTGAAATTTCTCTAGCAGATATTCTTACCAAGAAATAATACTAATTGCATACTATTAAATGAAAGTTTCGTAGAAGTGTTTTAAAGATGGATAAGCAAGAAGTGCAGTCCTGAAGTCCTAAAAAAAATGTCTAAATGTGACCTCTACGAGGGCATGTAGTGCTTGATAATGCATAGCAGGTAAAGAAGTGTTTTGTTAGCTACAGTCCAGGTACTTACCTTATTTGTAATATTGAAACTTAAATCCAGCAGTAGAAATGGTAAATCATCAGGGGGAAAAGAAAAATCACGAGAACAGAGACACATAAGAAAATCAAAGATATTAAAGGAAAATCATGTGCACAATAAGAAAACCAAACCAAATTGTCCAATATATATTCCTTCCCATTGACTTTGCTTTTTCCTTTAGTGTCCCACAATTTAACTTTTGTCTGCAGAACACACTTCAATTAAAGGAACTTCTGGTGATACTCTATCTGAAGGATACTATAGTGAAATGTTCCTTTGCTGTATTGTGCTAGGAGAATCTCTGTTGGCATCACATTTTCTGAGCACAGTTAAGCCATTAGATTTCAAGTTATATGTCAGTGTACCTCAGAGATTGAAAGAAGTGATGTAAGCACATAGGTTAGTCAGGGTGGTTGAGACAGGCCACTGGTGACAGGACATGGCCTAATGTCAGTATTTCCTAAGGAAATGCAGGTTGTGTAAAGACTTTAGAGAAAGCACACAGCCTTTTTTCTACTCATGACTGACACTGAACATTTAAAATATGTTGTAGCAGTAGCCTCGTAGACCAAGTATTTACCCTGGGGCAATAGGTAGATTTATCCATTATAATCTTGTTTACCAATAAAAACTTTGAACTACTCATCTAAGTAAATGTTTCTTGTAAACAGTGAATGGGATTTTTTTTTCAGCATGAATGAAATAATTTGAACTCTATACTGCCTTGAACAAGGAAAGAGAACTGGAGGCATTTAAAACAAGAATAAAAATATGCAGAACAGTTGTAAGATCTTTTGCCAATTCACAAAGCACCTTTAAAGCAAATAGACAGGAGAAACCTCAGCTTAGGGGTAAAAAAGCCCTGAACAGCAAAACATGTACCAACACTCTTGCCCTGCTATACAAAGCAAAGAATATCACTGTTACATTGTCCAAATACTTCTCATTTGAAGTGAGGATGCTTTGTAGCTCCAGGAAGACTGTTTTTTGCAATGCTGATTTTGAAGGAAGTCGTTCCAATGGTAACTGGCAGAGCTCAGAGAAATTCCATCCAGAGCAATTGAGTGAAAACTGATATTTCCATAATTTACAGCTTTGTTCCATTCTAGCCCATGGCACAAGAGAACAAGAAAAAAGCCAGCAAGAGATTCAGCTGTCCCAGCTTCATGCTCTAGCATAAAGCAGGCTCTGACAGAGAGAGAACTACTTCCCCCGTTGAAAGGTTGAGTGCTTTTGGATACCTCTAACAGAGGTAACATACATGACATTACACATGTCACCAGTTGTGAGGACAATATACCTGTCACCCTCTTCAAATCTTGAGGGCAGTAAACCTGCTTTGCAGTTGCAAGCCCTTAAGTGGGGCAGAAGCCTTTCTTATGGCATCCGAAGTCACTGGCTTCTAACCTTCACCTTCTCCAGAGGTTGCACTTACCTCAGTACTGGGGAGAACGCTGCCTGCCCTGCTGCTGCAGATAGGATTCAGCTCTTCAGATTGCTCATTTCAGAGAAGATCCTCGCTACCTCGCTTTCCTCTTCTCTGGCGCTGTTTTCCTGTAGCTTCTCCACTTGGCAGCACAGCTCCTGCGGGACAGAGGGCCATCTCTCCTGCCCTCAGAAAGAGACTCCAAGCATTCCCTGCAGCCTAGGACACTTGCAGGACTGCATTCACCATTTGCAATTTACTCTTTGTCAAAGCCTCTACACGGCATGGATAGCTGACCAGGGAAATCACTTTGTGGTGTGCTAACACCATATCTGAGACTTCTGCAGCAGAAAAATTGACCTGAGTCCCTCTTCTTCATCCCCTTTTGTATAAACTGCTCTATCTATTAGCTGTGCTCTGTGAGCTGCACTCCTATATATTTCTTAGTTGAGCACCAACTAAAAGGCTGGTTGGCCCTCTCCAACTGGGGACCGCTGTAACAAAGGCAGCTGATCATGCTTGTTGAAGCAGCTGGAGCAGCTTCCTTACCTTGTCCTTGCCTGGTAGCAGCAAGTACCTTAAATTTCTTAAAGTGTTCCCAAGCATTCCCTGGTGATCTTGGATCTTGTCACAGGAAAGTCAAGAAGCTTCCAAAGCTGAGCCCAGAGACTGCTGCACAAAAAGCTTCATCTTTAGCTGTGATCTTGCAATATCCATTTCATAATATCCTGAATATAGCCTCTTTTTAAACCACAAATAGAACAGTGGGTCAGTAAAATGACATAATTTATAAAAGATGAAAATGATTGGGAGCTATTTATCACAGCAGGTCCAGCTCCATCTGCAGCTGCCTCTCACTGCAGGCAGGTCTGGGTGTTGCAGAAGATGATGAAATACTTTCCCTTCTTCCATTTCAACTTTAAAATTCAACTTCAGAGGCTGAAGATGGAAGATCAAACCTTGATTCACTACCATGATTAATGGCACCAGTGGTTGTTTGTGTAAGATGTGCCTCTGTTCAGTGTTTAATCCTACTAAATTCTTGACCTGCACACTATTTTAAGTCAATGAATTCAAAGTGTCTGTTTCCACAGAAAAACATGACATTTCCTAGAACTAATTACTTTGCAACCATTACCATGCAAGAATCTCTTACCTGCTACTGCAAATTAAAAATCTGGGTGTTATATTGACCCCTGTACTTCATTTAACACAGGCCTTACATGGAAATAGACACACCATCCTGCAGCCTCCAGCACAGCCCTGCTTCTGTGGACCAGTATTATGAGTCTCATTAAAAAGCAATGCAGTCCCTTAGACACCTCAGTAAAGTAGCTCACCTCTTCTGCTTTTCTGACTCAATCAGTATGAAAGGGGATACTTCTTATTTTACCAATATTGGGCATGAGTAAATATGGTTTACAGCTTGATAGTCAAACCAGATGTAAAAATTAATAGGTACTTCTGCTCTGTTCCACTCCAGCTGGAGTGAAACTCATAAAACTTAAAACACAATTGAGTGAGGGCTTTCACACCTGCATTGCTTGATGTTGTTTCATTATTCATTATGTGGCTATTTCAGTCAATCTGACTACCATCAGGATAGGACACAAAATTATTATTGAAATAGGAAATCTCATGTCCAACATTTGGTTTCCTATCTGACATGATGCAGATGATGCAGGGTTGGGGATTCTTTGTGTTTTGCAACTTTTCCAGTGGAATATCAATATCAAAAAATCAATCAGCGGCTGATAGTGAATGCTAAACCCCCTGAAATGCTAAAAGATAGTACCTTTTGAATCGAAAACAGGTTTCTGGAGGCAGAAGGCAAGGACACTCAAAGGTCCAAAAAATTGTGAACTTTGACAGACTCTGGCACTTAAACTACATTGCATTTGTCAATTCCAGTTTTAGGATTCTCTTCTTATTTGCCTACAACTAGCAAACACATCACATTACTTTGTCTAACACCTTCACATCAAGGCACTGTGTGACTGAGGTAGCACTGACCCACAAAGGTTATTTAGATGTAAGCAGATTACATGTCACACCAACATAACGCATTACAGAGCAAATCAACTGTGATGGATACAACTTCAAATAATTATCTGATTACAGAGGGACAAACCCAAGAAACTTCCAGGGAGTTCCACAATGTGGAAACCCAGCAGAGGAGACCTGAAATTAATCTCAACTAGATAATCACTTTTGTATTCTGGATTTGCACTCACAAAGACAGCTGACAAAAATGTATGTTCCCCCAAGTGACAGAAATTGGTAACCCTCGGGGCTACCACCAGAGTCAGGGAGAGTGACACCCCTCTTTTTTGGTCATTTCCAAAGGGTCTGCACGTATCAGGACCAAACTAAGCTTTATAGCGTTTCCTTTCTCAAGTACATTTCTGTCAAGCTCCTCAGATTTTGGGCATTCCAAAGGGTCACGACAAGCTCTTTTCAGGGAGACTATCTAAGTCTTCTATCCTTCATCTCCTTCTGTTTAAGTCTATGAGTAGTCCCACTGACTCCTCTCGGATTACATGGATACTGAAAGTCAAGCATATATCAAAGAATTGGCAGGATTGCTGCCTAGGGAGTGAGACACAAAAGGTTGTAGAAAAAATATTCCATAATGAAACTCTATTAAAAAAAAACCCACAAAGGTTATTGAAGTTCGGTTAGTTTATTACAAACTAAAGGGGAAGTACGCTGAATATGGCACTGGGTATTTTCTCCTATAATTTTTATTGTTTGGATACATGCTATTATGTATGCATGCAGTGATGTTATCTACTCTAATATCTTTCAGATATTTTACTCTGAATGTTATAAGCACATAAAATCAGTTAATTCCTTCCATGTTATGAGTGCAGAATACTGATTGTGGAGCTATCAGTAATATGCATTCAGAGGATACACTGCACTGACTCTGAAGGATCTGCAATTGAATACTGAATAATCCACAAAATATGACAAAATGCAAATAAGGTGACTGACATGATATTGGAATGTTGAAGTACTGGAGAAATACAAAGGAGGTATTAGTAATTTGCTCCTCTTGTGGAAAAATTACTTGTGAGACTCTGATTTAACTAATTTCAATTTCTATTAAAACCCTTTTCATTACTCTGACCCACTGCATATGACAGCTGCATTTCAAAATTAACACTAATTTGCAAGTGCAGCTGGCCTCCCTTGACAGTGAGCACAAAACATTGTTAAGACAGAAACTGAGGGTGGAGTTACACACATGCTTAATTTTATAGTACATATGTTTCAGAATAATTTATTATAAATATACCCCAGTGACATCAGTGCCAATTTTGCATCACAATTCCCTGCTTCTGACTTCCTATAAGCCAGAGCTCTGCAGATCAGTTTGGGCCAGGTGTACCTTGCATTACTATTTTATTTCAGGCAGCTGTTTGCTCCCTGTTTATCCCTTCAGGGTGGCAAACACTGCCACGCAGAGATGTAGAGTTTGAGTTTAGGGAACTGAAAGACTGGTTTTCCCTTGCTGGAGGCAGTGACAGCTTTTGGAGGGAAAGTTTCTTGTGGGCTCTTGCAATGGCAAACACCAGCACGCCATGCCCATTTGGCAGTAATTAGCATGGCACAGCACATCAGGCCCAGACTTGGCTGGATACATGCTTGCTAAGTAGGTGTTTATGCAAAGATCTTGCTCAAAGATGTAATTTGATAAACTAGGGCCTTAAAATACTGTTGGAGTTCTTTGAGATTTGCTTGTGCTGTACATTAATAAATATGTTAGCAATAACTGGGACAGCAATTTAGATTTTATATATATATATATAATCACAGAATCATTAAGGCTGGAAAAGACCCATAAGGGTCCCACTATTAACCCTGCACTACCCTGCCCACCAATAAATCATGGTCTCAATTGCCATATCCATCTTAGGTAGTGATTCCATCACTTCTCTGGGCAGCCTATTCCAATGCCTGACCATCCTTTCCATGGAGAATTTTTTCCTCATATCTAATCGACACCTCCCCTGGCACAGCTTCAGGGCATTTCTTCTGGTCCTGTCACTTATTACTTGGGAGAAGACACTGACCCCTTCTTAACTACAGTATTCTTTCAACTAGCTTTTTGAGAGTTGTAGGTTCCCACTGAGCCTGAGATAGATTAGATAGATAGATAGATAGATAGATAGATAGATAGATAGATAGATAGATAGACAGACAGACATATAACTTCTAAATTCTAACATTTTAAAACTTCACTGTATATCAAATTTATCTTTGGAAAGATGTAGTTTACTACCTTTCACTCTGAAAGTCCTTTCAAAAGGACTTGATATTTACAAGTGATCTAAAATCCACATGCAAGAAGACAGTAAGGAAGATTAGTGCAAAAAACAGTCAGCATTCAGGCACCAGCACCAAAGGATTCTTGCTGGTCAAACACTTACTTTGAGGTGTCTACATTAGTTTTTATGTGGCTGTTTCCAGAGCTGAGGGATTGGTAACGTGCCATGGCTAAGTTCTAATTAGGGAGATTTCTAACCTTCTCTGTCCTTCCCTCCTCCAACCTATGACTGTCAGTCTTAGTTTGAGTTGATCTAAATTTCTGATGTTCCTTCTTGGATACTGCTAACAGCCTGCAGCAGTGACCTCTCTCCATCCTGCATCTTCTGCCTTTCTCTATAAGCTTTTACTCTATCTCTTCTTGCCACTTTTAACTCTCATGTCACACACATGGGTGCCAAAATGGGGGTCCGAGCCCCACCTCACCAAGGTAGTCCCTGTGGTATCACCTCTGTCTACTGGAGCCAAACAAAAGAGCACCTTTTGTGTTTAAGAAGCTGAAGTTCACTGCAGGACCTCTAAGCCTTCACAGCATCTTGCAGGCTGTTACACAACGTGACCCATTCCCCACCCACGCGCTTTGTGGCGGTGTTTGTCTGTGAGCAACACCCGGCAGCGTGACACCACACTCAAGGCCTGGGCCAATTCACTTCAGAATTGATCTGGGCATCCGCTGTGGTACCGTGCCTTGACAGGGACACAGACCTTTTCAAGAAGTGAGGAGAATACAGACAGGCAACTCTGTGGCAGTGCTGCTGCAGCGCTCACAAGCTACTTGGTGTTCAAAGTAGGGTAGATTAAAACCTGCCTCAGTCATCTCAGACTTCCACGGGTATTAATTTTAAATAAAAATGGAATTAATGGGAAATTTCAGCTCTTGATAAAATCAGATAGTCCTTCACATTAAACCCTGACTCACACAGAAGGAGGTAATCTCTCTACTCTTTGTTTAATAAAATATGTTATTTGTTTAGTAAAAGAGAATGTTATGATTTATCTATCAGTGGTTTGCTAAACATCTCATTCATTTTAGTTTGCAAAGTGGAGTTTTAGAATGAGGGTGCTGATATTTTTGAATACCTGCCCATCCCTAGGGAAGCTGGAAAAGGTTAAAAATTTATTGCAGGCATTCCAAGTGCACTAATGTCTTACAGACAGAGCTGGCATTGATCCTTTCCCCTCTCCTGCTAAATCTTCCACAGATGAGAGCAGCTATTTACATTGTGCAAGCAGAGCTCCTCGAAGAGAAATAAAATCTTTCTAACTTGGAACATACTGCTTGGAGCAGAGTTGGATTCCTGTTACACAATGTCTGATTATTCCTATCTTAGAAATATCTGGGGCAAAGAATATGTGTCTTCCAGGACATCAGCTCCAGGTGAGTGGAAAAAGAACTGACAACCTGGAGATGTCTGCAGATGCACATGAGGCATTTATTTATCTGAGCACAAGCTGAGCTGGAGTAGCAGAAAAAAATAATGTGCTTTTTGTTAAGTTAGGAAAAAATGGTGGAGAGTGTTCAACAAGAAGGAGATTCAATTAATATGAATATAAGGAATTACTCCATATAAAGACCACAGGTTTATTGTGATGGTGAAGACAACTGAGGTGCAGTGTCTTATCTCCCTAGGTATATCTGATGCTTCTCTTACTAGAGCACTTATTGAAAAGAATCAAGTCGACTCCACTTCAGGATTAGACAAATGTGTCTTATGAACACATGGCACACCTCAGCTCCAACTTGAGAAATACCAGATTAAAATAGTATATGCTGCTATCAATGTAGCTTTATCAAGATGCTACCAAATCTCATCCACTGCGGTATCTGCATTGAAAAATATGGGCAACTTCCATTTAGTTCCAAATTTGGCCCTCAGAGATGTATGTTTTTGGTTCTTTTCTGAGAAAACTAATGGAAAGAGTACGTGAAATCAGGCTTTAGATCATAGCCCCTTATGAACTATGCTTCTGAAACACTTCTTGTTGCTTTGACTTATAGCACTAAGTGCTACAGTGACATCTGAAGGCCTGACCTGCACTTCGGAGCCTTTTGAGCTAGGTACCATTCACATTTGTGACTGCAGTCTCTGTAGTCTCTGTGGAGACCTAGTCCAATTTGTGGCCCTCTCTGGGCAGCAGGGAAGGAGCCAGAAAGTTGAAAGATGCCTTGTGATATTCTCTGCTTTCATATAAACAATACTTTGTTAAGACATTAATGGGTTTGAGATAAACTGAAGATGAATGTGCATTATAACTATAGACTTCAAGGCAAATTTCTTTTGAAGGGACCTGGCTGGCTAGACTCCAGCAGCATCCTTTTGTGAGAAGATTGGGTTGAGATGCAAAGACTGGTGTGGCACAACCTACAAAGTCATCAAAGAACATAATAGGAGCTGAAGATGTGCATCAGCCAGAGTCACTTGCTGTGTGCCCAGGCCCTAAGAGTGGTTCTGTCTCCCATGCAACTGCTCGTTCCTCTGGGCAGATAATAAAAGCCAGTGACTTGCTGATAGTATACAGTCATCAGAAATTTGCACACAAAAGGTCTGAGTTGTTATCAAATACAGAGCTGACCTCGTTGTTAGCCTTTTGTGCATAAAGCACACATCCTATTTTATGTGACTGCTGTAAGGGGAACACAGTGGCTCTCAGCCACAGAACCGATGCACTCAATAAATGCATGCAAGCAGTTAAAGCTTCACTTTTGCCCTGAACACCACAGTGCAGAAAGCAGCTGCTAAGGAAAGCAGAGTGAAAGAGTATGGATGGTGTTTGCATGAATCCTGTAACCCACAAACCTCAGAATGAAAAGCAGAATGGGAGTGGTGGGCTGGCTGGGACAGGCCAGGACTGCCTGGTTTGGCTGTGGCCTGGAGTTACCGTCCTGCCTAATCACCACTTTGCTTGCACAGGACTTGTTTGGGAAATGTCTCTGCACATAGAGCAGAGCTCTCTCACCTACATTTCTCCCCCCAAAGAACAATACTCCTTGCACTAAGGATTGTGTAACTGAACATTAGAACACACACACACACAAAAAAAAGTGCTCTCAAACCGTATGAAATTCAGGAAGTTTTTTTTTTCTTTCCAGTACTCCATTTTCCTATGAAAAGGCTCTCTCTTTACAGGTATATTCCTTTAATACTTCCAAACATTCTTCTCCATGTCTCACTGATCACCATGTCCCAAAATTTCCACCATTTCTACTAACAGACATGATGGTGAGGTTGGGAACTGACTTGCAGACTGCCTTGAACTTCAATTGCTTTTTAAACCAAGAACAGCTAAAGCACTAGAAAACCCTTGATAAAAGACAGCTCTGCTCTATTTAAGAGAGGATTATTGTGCTTCAGTTTAAATTGCTTCCTTAATTGACATAAGCTTGCTTGATATCTATTTAAGTTTCCATACTATTTTTTCTCTAGTTTAATTAAATCCATTCTGAATTATGCTTTGAGGCAAACCTGCGCAACTCTGTATGTACACAAGCTCTCAGATGGTGTTACCAACAACCCATTTGGAAATGGTACAGCTCATTAGCTTTGCTGGCTCCCAGACAGCTCAGGACAGTTTGAATTTCCTGCCAACTCAATGGTATTATTTAGTTTGGATTTAAAAGCTTGTGTTTCCTTTTGACCCAGGATGGTCAGCAAGCACAAGCACTGAAGGGCCTGGTCTTTCATCAGCGTCTGCAAGAGCAGAAGAGCCCTGAGACTCTGGATGAGTACAGTGCATTGCCTTTTGCTTCCTTTTACTGCTGGTTTATGGAACAGAAGGAAGAGACAATGTGAGCTTTTGTACAAAAGTGAGGTGACCTTTCCAAGTTACATGTGGGATCTGCTGCTGTTTCTATAGAGACCAAACGCATTAACCTGAGTCAAGTGGGAATGCCTGAGGCTCATTGAAAGGGATATCGTTTCTCAGAGAAAGCTGGAAGATTTAAGTAAAAGGCTTGATTCATGTGTTTTACTTTTTAAACAAAGGGGAGTTGCATTTAAACTTCCTCCATTGGATGTCTGAGCAAAGACAAACATTTTGTGTCTGACTTCAGCTTCCAATTTCCATCTTGCAACAGTCTTACCAAAAGCTGTCCTACTTTAGGGTCCCAAATGCTTCTTTGGCTGAATAAGACTGTACAAGAACCAGGTTTAGACTGGTGAAATATGCTTCTTGTTCAGTCACAGAGACTGCAAAAACACTTTGAGATGCTGCTTAGTTTGTCCATCCTACTTCCAAAAAATCATAAACTGAAATAAAATCTCACCTCAAGGCAGGCCCTAAGACCTAACACCATTTTGTTTCAATACTGAGAACCAGTGTACAGAATAAAAGATTTTGCACTACGGGTAAGAAACATTAAAAAAAAAATCTTAAGAGACCAGTTGCACACTTTTCCTGGGAGCTGACAAGAAAAATGATTATAATTGGTAATAAATTTCTATACTAACTAATATGATGATAAATTTCTATACTAATTAATGAAATAAATTATTTTCACTGATTTTAGGTGCTAGGGCCTATTTAATTTGCAGGTGGGTGAACATGAATCATGTCAGAAGTACTGCTTATTGTCATCTGTCTAGATATATTCTGTCCGATCTCTGAAGAAAATTCAGCTTTTCCCTATGTGTCCAGGCAGTTCAGTTTTTTTGGTGGAAGAACAAAAGGTAAAGGGAGGATCCTCTCCAAATCCCCATTTTTATCTAGTCCAACAGATATATTTGGTAAAACAAGATTTGTTCTGTGGAAAATAATCCCAAAGACCTCACCCTTCCAGTGGTTTCCCTGGGGTTTTAATGGTTTTTCTCTTTGCATCTCTTAGGCGTGAACTCCTATGCTCACCTCTGGCTTTGGGTAGTGGAGTATGCCTACTGGGCTACAGAGGTTAAGAAAAATAAAACAACAGTTAATACCGGCTCATTAAAAGCCAAACCAAAACTACACATCCAAATAAAGAAACCCCACATAGCTACAAAACGTTGGAGTTTAAAGTTTGATTTAAAGGCTAATCTAACATATGTTGCATAGGAGAGATCCATGTAATTTACAAATAGGAAAATTTCCAATTATCACCCATGAAAAAGAAATGTTATGATTAGTTTGAACTGTGTTGAACCTTTCACTACTTAAGGAAAGAATTATTCAAAAAGGCAGCCAGTGCACAAACAGCTCTTCATCTTTTACCTAGCTTGGTTGGCTTTTAGATCAAACAAGTCAGATCAAAGTTTGTTTTTACAAAGTCCCCTTTAGATGCAAGAGTCCCAAAAGTACTTCATTAAATGGCCCTTTGAGAAATAGATCCCTTAAGTAATAAGTTAGGTACGCAGAGTTAAGCAGAATCAAGAGCAATGCTGGGTATCAGCAATAAAGTAATTGATTTTGTTGTCTCAAATACAAAATTAAATATTTCTAACTGGCTTTCATTTTGCATTCTGCTCCCCAAACACATTAATACACACAAAATGCTGCCATAAGGGCCTGAACACTCTATTGATCTTAATAGTTCTGGTGGCACCGCTCACTGCTTGTGTTAGTGTTCCCAGAATGCTTACTGGTCAATTTTAGGGTGTCCTTTGAACTGTCATCTAATTGTACAACCCAAGGGGGAAGGTCGTGTTCCAAAGACAATGACCTTTCACTGAAAGTATCTTCCTGTTTTCTGGCTTGCTGCTGCTGGGAAATGGGGATCAATGCTGCGTGTACCTGGTGCTCTGGTTGTGAGAGGTGATGGAGTGAGGAGAGCACTGACAAAGACCAGAAAAGATTTCTAAATTGGAGTTGTTCTGGCCTGGTGCTCCATGGGTAAGTGGTTTTTGTTTGATAAGGGTTAAGCTTTTTATTAAAGGCGTTCACGTGGGTGCTTTGTGTACCTGCACAATATGATACCTCCAGATAAATAAAAGAGCATTAGTTTTGAACACAATCCTGGTTTATCCAGTGCAATAGCACATGCATATGAATAGACTGGAAATATTGACACAGACTAACGGAAAAGGTTAAGTCAATGTTTGCTCAGTGCTGCAATCCAGAAGTCATTTTTGAGTGCAGCAAATTCTGAGATTCCCGAGCAGGAAGTAAACAAGAGGGTCAAAGCAATTAACAGATAAGTTAGGCGAGCTCAGTGCATGCACAAACAGGCTCAGCAAAGCACTCTGTTCCAGTCTGCTGCCCAGCCTGAACACTTTGGCAACGTCTTACTGCCTGTGGTTCTGCACTCATGTATTTTCCTCCTTGCAGGGGGCATTAAGTTTGTGCTTACTTAGGGAAGTGTGACAGCCTCCAAGGGCATTGAGGCCCTCCTTGGGAGCAAGGAACAGAGGGAAGTACATTTGTGGGGGTTTTGTTCTATCAAAATAGAGAGCTGTTCCTGCTCATATTGGCAATGGATGTATTGACTTCTATAGGAGCAGGATTGGGAGCTGAAGGAGTCATCAATCTTGTTACACAGTATTGAGCAGAAGTGTAAGAGGTGCTCAATCTGGTCTGTATATTTTTCATTTGCAATAGCTGTGTATCAGGGATAACACACGTTTATAGGAATTGATCTGACGGTCAGAATCTGTAACTAAGGACAAGTAGTGCAGCCCAGGAAGGTGGGATCAAGGAGGCAGGACAGTAGCAGGTCTTTGAGCTTCCCTGGCTAGCAGCAAAGAGGCAGTAGCCTGGCCGACCCCCAGTCTGTCTTACTGCTGCAAATTACAGCATTGTCACCACCCCACACCAGGCAGCAGCGAAGCAGTTAATATGAATTTTGAGGGAGAGATATAAGCTCCTTGCCAGCCCAGGTAAGTAAGTCAATATTACAGAGCAAACTCCATAAAGAACTTCATGTTCTCTGGCAGGGAACCTTCGTTAAAGAAACAAGCGAAGCAGTATGGTTTTTTTTTTTCCCCGGGGTTAACCACTTACATCTTCAAACTTTCAAAAATGAAATTTATTCCCTGTACTACAAAAAACATTTTATGTAGTAATGCCCTTTGGGGTTAAAAAATCAAAATCTCTGACATTTTCCTGAAACTTCTGTGATGAGAAGGGATCATGTTAGAGTTGAAGGACACTAGAGTGCCTCACAGTGCAAGAGCTGAATATCTGAGCTACTGTTGTCTGAGATGGGGTACCTGCTGGAAGAAATCTATACTTCAGTAAACTCTTGAAGTATAGATTGTTTCCAGAGAGAAACAGAACTAAAGTCTCAGACTGGAGCTTCTTGAAAGTCTGCATTCAGCTGACAATGGTTTTCAGGTGAGGCTTATTCTGCCTGAAGTCTCTGTCATGTTTATGTGAATTTGCAGCCACAAATGTGAGAACTTCAACAAGCATGTGGCAACTGGAAGAAGCTTCAGTGAATGAATACAGTTTAGTACTCAGGAAAAAAAAAAAATAAAAAAGAAAAAAGAAAAGGTTATCTTGGGGCTTTTCATTCTTGACATGAAAAGGCAACATCATAACTTCAAAGTACATGAAAGACTGCTTCAAAAGAAGCAGTTTCTTTTCTTATTTACTTGTCAGATGGGACAAGACATAATGCATTTAAATGGAAAGAAGAATCAGGTCAGGCACTAGTAAAATGAACTTTCTAGCAGCAACATGCTGAAACACAGGAATAACTTCATTTGATAGCTCTTAGGATTGTCTTTGCTGGGGGTATGGAAGTCCTAGATGAAGCTGGTGACCTAAATATATGTAAATATAGCTGGCATTATCTTTTGAGGACACAAGACCAGCCTTCTTCTTGAAGTCCCTTCAACACTGCTTCTGTTGCAGAGGATCAGAAAAACTCCATTGTGGACCAGACCGTTCCAAGACGTCAGAGACACTTCAGAGAAGATGGAGGAGGGATGATGTTTACCCTGGCAGAGCAGTTTGCCCAGTAGCAGGCTTTTCTTGCACCACAGAGATGGCACTCAGAACCTTGCAGTGTGCTTTTTTTTCTCCTCATACATGATTTCTGTGATGGTAAATAATATTGGAGAAGTTTTTACAATTTTTGTAACTACTTTCTTAGCTGTAGCACATGACAGCATGAGTCACAACTTATCTGAGGATAGAAATTATTTAAATTGAAAATAAATATCTAAGTTGAACTCATAGAGTCAAAGGGATATTGTAGACCAAAACAAATATTCAATATTAATAACAGTGTCTTTCCATATAAATTACTCTTCTAGAAAGCAACTTTTCTCATGCTACATGTTTGAGATGCTTAGGTAAATCTTAGAAATATGCTTCAGAACACTGAAAGTAATGTACATCATGTACAAAGTTGAGCTGTCTCCCCTGGATTCAGCTGCATTTGAGATTTCAGGAACAGTATTACTTCTTTCATCAATCTCTCGTCTTGTTCTCTTCCCACATTATTCTACTTGAAGTATAAAAAATGCTCTTCTTTTGTTTAACCATTTGTACATACATCAGACCACCAGGAGAACAAATGGAGGAAAAGATATGAAGGGTCCATTAGGTATGTGAGATCTGTGAAATAAATCACCTGGAGGAGAAACAAAATACTTGCTATGGAAAGCTTTTCTTTTTGCAGTTCTTCAAGAAATATTCAGATTTAAGATGCTAAATGTGTTAGACATTTCAGAAAGATCTCTCTATGTGCTCACACTACTGAACTGACAGAGTAAGATGAAAAGGAGAATTAATTAGAATTAGTCTTAGCAGGAAAAAAGAATCTGCTGGATAAAATTATTGAAAAAGAAAGGAAGAAGTTGTTTCATTACCTAAAAAAAGAAGTAAAAGCAAACATTTTTTTTTTGATCTTTAAATCAATTGATCCAAAGCAATTTGCACCTGACCAACAGAGGAGCATCTAACTTGAGCCAAGCTAGATAAAAGCAGGCAGTGCAAATTAGCCAGAATATCCTCCCATTCTGACATGATTAGACCACTTTCAGTATTTAAGAGAAACTATTTCAATCTACCTCAAGCCTTTTCACACAGCACTAGCACAGGTTTCTTAGTTCTGCTCTTTCACTATAGAAAATTGTATTGACGCTGAACAGGAAAGGTTGAATATAATTGAATTCTAAGTTGGTCTGAAAAGCCTTTTTTTTTTTCGTTCCCCAAAAAAATGTTTTGTACTTAAAGACTTTTTGGTTTTAATTTTGTATTTTCTATTTCTTTTTTTCTAGGTGGTTTTTACTTCCCATTATATTTGTCTAAGTGAAACATTATTTTGAAAGAAAAAAAGATGTCTTGAAAAAAGTTAATTTTAATGAGAGAAGGGTCTTGCTAAACCAATTTGACATTGGTGGTAATTTGTGTATACAAATTAGATAGAACTTAATGTTTGTGAGTTTACCTTTAAGTTAGTATAACTTTGCTTTGTGCTCATCAGCATTTTCAGTGTATGTAACCAAGAAAGCCCCTTAGGTAACCATGTGCATCTGCTTACCTGCACCATAGTGCAATCCTAACATCCAAATGGAATTTGACCATCACATGGCCTTACTAACAGACTTCTGACCAACAAGCATGAGAAAAATACACATCCTTGCCTTTGCTCTTTTCCCACTTCAGTATGCTCAGGGAATGTCACAAGTGATTTTATACTGCAAGACATGCATCCACTTAAAAGATTTCCATCCTAAGCAGACAAAATGTAATCTCCCTCTGCACTACCAAGGATGTATTTCATGTCCTACACTATCTAAGAAATACCCAGTTCATCCATTCTCTTTGAGAGGAAAAAGATAAACAATTCAGGAAATACTTGGTGAGACAGTTTCAGTGGTGGCTAAATGTTCATGTACCTGCTAGAATCACTTATTTTCTTGCTGTGAGATAGGACAGGAGAAAGAGTAAAACAGGCTTAAAACTTCAAAAGGAATAAAGAAAAACTTTATTGACAGATTTAACAGGATTATGAGAATCAGAATAAAACCTTCAGAACACTTCTTTTGCCCCCAACACCCTTCTTTCCTTCCCACCAACACAACAATGTAGAGCAACAAAACCCAAAGATCTTCAGTCAGTGTATCACTCTTAGAACAGTTTTCTTCCAATTCACCCAGGGAGAGGAGCCTTTCATTGACAAAACCATGGAGACTTCCCCATAAGACTTAGTTTCCAGTCCTCTTGTGGTTACAATCCTCAGAAATGCATCTGCCCAGGGAAATCTGCATTTGTGAAGCCCTCCCATCTCACAGCCCTCTCAAAGCTGCGCTTCTGGGCCTTATCAAATGCATGGGGTATTATATTTAAAGGATGAATTTCAAATGCAAAGGTTCATCTTCATCTCCCTCCAAAATTATCTTCATCTCTGGGAACAGAAGACTGACACCCTTCCCTCAGGCCAAAGGGCTCCACTACTTCATCTTTCTCCCTGTTTCAATGCCCCAAAGATTACAATCTCTGCTCAGGTCTCAATTGAACCATTCCACCCCACCCCCCATGCTTTTCTGTGATTTAAAAGGTTAATTAGCATCCATCACCATGGCTTACAAGAGAATTTCAGTCTACGGATTCTCCTCACCCTCCAACCAAATCACAGACCTCCTCTTCTGCTGATTTTTATATCTTCGTGCTGTTTCTCCACATGGCCTCTCTCTCAGTCACCTTTTTTTCACTCAGGAGAAGATCGATGTCTGCAGGTCTCAATCTGGGCACTAAAGAGTTAAATCTCAGGCAGGCAGACAGGGCTTGAATGGAGTGGAGCACTCAAGCTGTGCTGGGGGCTGGGTCAGAATATGGAGGGCTCAGGCCTGAATGCAGGGGCCAGGCTGGGCCTGGGCCATCTCTGGACACAGGGCTGCTCTTGGGCCCTGTGGGCCACTCTCTGCCAGGGCTGCTTTCATGCACCCTCATGGTGGCCATGCTGGGGGAGCAGCCAGGATGCAGTGGCTGTGGTCCACCCCTCACCCCTGCCTGGTGGTGTTTAACAGCAGCTGCATTTCCAGCCCCAGCCCTCCCGGGATGTGCAGCTCCGGCCACACGGACGGGCCAGGCCGGCCCAGCTGCACCGACATGGAGCTAGGAATGTCAACTTGAGCTTTGCCAGAAGGAAAGGGAGCTTCTTTTCCAGGCTCTGCTTTGAAATATGTATCACAGAGGTGTATCCCTTTTCTAATTGGCTAGTTAGCATCCATTACTTCTGTGGGATGGGTTCTATCTCAAACCAGCACGCTTGGAAAGTCTTATGACTACTGATAGAGGAGCAGATTTGGCTAGTAAGTCCATGTGTCACAAGCTAACAGTATGTGTTCTTTTTAAAAGAGGAAACAACTATGGGATTCAGGACAGGTGAAGATTGTTGTCTTAGAGCAGCATCTTCTGAGCAGCAGCCACTGAAAAGGATGTAACCATATATCTATATCCTTTCTGGAGTAAAATTATTTTTATAATACAGAAGGCTATCCCAAACAGTGCTTTCCAGTGTGAAGATTTCAAAGGCAGAATAGCTTGCCTAATTAATTAGAAAATAGGTATTCTCCCTAGGAGTCACTGTACTTTCACCATCCTTCTTAAACCATTTTCCTTTCCCCATTTTAAAATGAAAATTTAATCTAATACAGACAGCCTTTTATGTCTCAAGATACACATTTGGACTATGTACCATTTGATGTGCTCCAAAGAGGTGAGATGCTCCTCTGAATCTGTCTATTGGGCAAAAATGCAGGTCTGTACGTGTGTACAGAGGAAGACAGTTTCAGAATGTAGGCTGGGATTTTTTGGCGGTAATTAAAGGGAAAGAGCTCCATATCAAGCACTTCTGGTCATTTCACAATTACCCTCGGGACATTTACAGTATCTTGAAAAACAGTAGAGGGGACTGTAAGAAAATCCAACACATCTCAAAGAGAATAAAGCAGTGGTGTTTTAGAAACAACTCTAACTGCTTTTAGGAAGCGTGCAAGGCTAAAAGGAGCACAGTCAGTTTGGTTAACAATACCTAGGTATTCCTTGCAGGTAATTAATACTTACGGTAATGATCTGCCCCTTCATTCTCATGTTAGCTAGGTTTCTAATGACTTCAAGAAATGAGCCAAGGGAACACAGCTAAAACGAATCAATGAGCAATACTTGTCACTGAGTGAGGCAGACAGTGCCACGTGAGGGCACAGGCTGCATTAAAATATTTGCCAGGTTTTTAGACAGGCAATTATCGCCTCAGTCTTTTGTAGGCCTCTGATGTATAATGTCATATTCACGCACAAACACGTTCTCTCTCACTTCTACATTTGCCATTTTAACCACATTTCCCTAATTGAGTTCTTTTGATGGAGATTAAGCAGGCTGCTTTCACGTGGCAGCTGTGGCAGTTCACCTGGAAGAGAAGAGGGTCAGTGGGGTCAGAAAAGCAGCCAGACAAGTTAATCATCTGCTGAATATGAAAATGACAGTGCAGGGAAATAGTCTATTCTGTGCAAATAAAGACCTTTTGTGAGAGTAAGTGACTGAGCTCCATACAGCTTGTTCAGCATAGAAAATGAACAGGAAAGGATTGGAGGGGGAGTGGGGGGAAAGACACTCGCTGCACTGCTGACAGCAAGCAGAACTGGATAATTATGCCTTACCACAAATAAATACCCTAAAGAGAGAGAAATGTGTTACATATGGTTATTCCTGGACATGAACCCTCAATGTCTTTCTTCCGCAAGCTCTGCAGGAAGCTTTCAGGACTCTTTTTAGCGAGTGAGGAACTCCTTTTTCCCACCCCCCAGCACCAATTATTCGCACCACAACTTCAATGGCAAAAGCTCAGCAACAGCATCACTGAACTCACAACAAGTGTTTTATGAAGTTCATAGTGCTTGAAGGTGCCCCTGCCCATGGCAGCAGGGTTAGAATGATGATCTTTAAGGTCCCTTCAACACAAACCATTCTGTGATTCTATGACTTAAACAAAGAGGGAAGAGACAGCACTGCCAAATTGGAGCTCAGACTTCACTGTCTGTTGGCCAAGGTGTAACAGAGTGCAGCTTAACACACACCCACTGGATTTTTTTCTTAGTAATGTAGTGTTATCTTAGCCATTGCAATGCAGACTAAACACACTGAAGCAGGTAATGAGAGAACAAAACACAGAGTTGCATTCTTGTAAGCTGATTCCATCTCTATGGTGTTGCTTGTTCTCCAAAGAGTCTTTCAAAGGAGGGCAGAACACCTTTAAAAAGGGTGCATTTTATATGGAAGACTGAAAGGCTTCCCATTAAAGATAAAATTCTATGTGTTTGATCCTTGCATTCATGTTATTGCTCAAAAAAGGACAAAAAACTGAAATGTTTAGTCATTAGACTGTCAGTCTCTGGGGTAGGGCTGCATTTTCTATGTATATCTATAGTGCCTAGAGTAACGAATACCTTCACAAACAAAATAATTAGTAACTCCTGAGATACTTCTAATATCTTCTGAGATGCCCTACAATACGTGAGCTAACACCAAATAAAAGATTTTTTAAAATATCAACCATCAGGAGGAATTATTTGTTTCTCCCCCAGTAACTCTGAGTGGATACATGAACAGAAAATCTAGTTATGTGTAACCTCTGCTGATACACCACACATCACTCATCCCTGTTTCTGTGCTGCTTAAATACATGCCTGAAGGAGATCATTCCATGAGTCCTCCACACACATCTGCCAGTATCCTTTGAGGGTGAAGCTCAACTGTACATGATGGAGAGGATAATGCATCTTTTGTTGCTATGTGGGTAAGAACAATAATCGAAACTATTTAGAGGATAATTGGTGTACTCTATTTTAAAAGGAAATAATCTGGTTTCCAAGGGGACTAACTATGAGACCTAAAGCCTGTAGTTTATCTCAGTGTAGGAATGGGATCATTATGGAGGAAAACAGAGCACCCATCCAGTTCAATTACCCCAATTGTATTACAAATGTAAAAGAGGAAATTGTATGTATCCCAAAAAGGAAAGTTTCCCACTCTTCCCCTTCCACCCCACTTGGAACCTACCCTGGAAGCATTTGGTCTCCTTCAGATTACAACAGGGCTTTTGTGCTCAGAAAACTTGGAAGGTTTGTTCCTTGCTTATTAGTCAGCTACCTCTTAAACTCTTCTTCATCATACGGAATCAAAATGCTGGAGCTTATCAGGCTGTATTCATCCACTCAGTAAACTGCCATATCTACAACTCCTTGCTGGTACTTTGGCAATCAACGAAAAATCAACTGGAAAAACACTGCTTGGAAGGAGTGAATCATTTGCTAGCTATAAGTCAACCATAATAAAATATGGTCTCTTCGGGGGAAATATTTCCAAGGAAAATATTCTCCTTGGAATATTAAACAAAAAAAATGCCAGAAGTAGGGAGAGAGGGCAGGGTCCATGTTACACACTCCAGAAGCTTTTTTTCAGTATTTGGATATCACTGTGTTGCTCTTACTCTTGTGACTTGACCAACATCCCCAGATGCCTGAGTGGCCATGCAATATGAACAGCTGGTCAGCATATGAATTCTGAGAACACTGCAGTGAGAAATGAACTGCTAAGGCTCTGCTGATGAGGTTGCTCATGAGGTTGCTCATGCCAGGCTAGGATATTCTGTCTGGCCAAGAGAGGCAGTCCGTCTGCTGTTGGGCTGGTATTCAATTAACCACTGCAAACATCAGCTCTCTTATGTGGGTTTCTAGCACTTTATGGGGTAGGTCATCTGCTTGTAGACTTCAATGTAAAGCTCAGTTTTTCTCCTGTACAATATTTATACATTCTCCCTCCTTGTAACAAGGTTTTCTTTTCTCTTCTGCAGTAATCTGGAGTATTCAGGAACTTGGATCCTGTTTTGGTTATGTGTATTGACTGCATATACCTGTGACCAGATCATTAAAAATAAATGCATCTGTACCTATTTTGCTAATCTCTTTCAAAAACAATCATATATCCATGTCCACTATGCTGGGTTATTGAACTTTGATCAGTAAGCTCTGTAGAGACTTTGGCAGTCCCACTGTGACACTCAGAAAATGTTATCCAGGGCAGCACCAATGCATTTTATGATGCATGTTAAGAATAGCACAAAGCATCAGATGTGTTGTATCAATACTGACCTCAGGGAGTAAACCAAGTTTATTCCTGGTTACTTTTTACAGAGGGTTGTGAAGCTGTGACTGTAAGAAGAGAAAAAATATATAAAATATATATCCCAGGGTATTCAGGACATTCCTTGATTTTAAATTATTTAGATCTTCTAAGAAGTGGCCTAGTAGCACAACTTTGAGAGTTGGCTCCTTTTCTTCTGAAAACTGTGAGTATGGTACAGCCTTAATAATCTGTGCCTGCTTTCTGGAAAGGAACAGATGGGCCAATTCATCAGAGTAAGTCTGTAAGTCAGTATGGCAGCTGGAAAAGCTCTCTGTAAATTCTGTGCATCGCTGCAGATGGGACTGGTATCCTGATGGTCTGCTGCCAGTGGTTCTGGTAGATGATGAAAATGAGCATTCATCAAGAGGGCCACATCTAATTTTGTGTAGACTTCTCCTGCAGCCATGGTGCCATACCATGGAGGCTGGATGGCTGCTGCTCTATGACACAGCCAAGGGAACCCTACCTTGCACTACAGTCACAGCAGCAACTTGAGACTTCAGTCTGAAATGAGCTGGAAAAAGCAAAAATCCCCCAATCCTCCTGTTTCACAACCATTTGCAGGTGCAGAATATGGTGAAATAGATATGATAAAGATTTTGCTTTATTTTTTGTGGCTTGCAGTCTGAAAAACATGGATTGGGAGCTAATGAGCAAGCACAGGTAGAGCAGCTCCCCCATACCCATCCTGTTTCCTCTTTTTTTTGATGGGTAAAAAACTGGTTGGGTGGCTGGGCCCAGAGAGTGGTGGTGAATGGAGTTACATCCAGCTCGCAGCAGGTCACCAGTGGTGTTTCCCAAGGCTCAGCTTTGGAGTTGGTCCTGTTTAACATCTTTATTGATGATCTGGATTTGAGGATGGAGTACACCCTCAGTAAATTTGCAGACAACACTAAGATAGTTGCAAGTATTCAACTGCTTGAGAATAGAAAGGCACTACAGAGAGACTTGGACAGACTTGATGAATAGACTGAGGACAACTGCAGGAGGTTCAACAAGGAAGAGTTCCATGTCCTGTACTTGGGACACACAACCCCATGCAATGACACGGGCTCGGGGATGAGTGGCTCAAGACCTGTTCAGCAGAGAGACTTGCGGATGCTGGTTGATAGCTGGCTCAATATGATCCAGTGCATGCTCAGGTGGCCAAGAAGATCAATGGTATCCTGGTCTGTACCAGGAATAGTGTGGCCAGCAGGAGCAGAGCTGGTGGTCATTCCCCTGTTCTTGGCACTGGTGAGATTGCACATGGAATACTGTTTCAGTTCTGGACCCCTGACTTTAAAAAGGCCATTGAGGTGCTGGAGTAAGTCCAGAGAAGGGCAACAAGGTTTGTAAAGGACTGAAAAACATGCCTTATGAGGAATGGCTAAGGAGTGTTTGTTTAGCCTGGCGAAAAGGAGGCTAAAGGGGAACCTCATCATTCCTTACAACCACCTGAAAGAAGATTGTAGTGAGATGGGGGCCAGTCCATCTACTGTTCCTGAAGTGAGGGGACACGGGGAAATGGCCTTAAGAGACAGGAGAGATTCAGATTAGACATTAAAAAAGAAATTTAGTCATAGTGTGTATAACAGCTGTTGGAATATGTTGCTGAGGGGGATGGTGGAGTCACCATTATCGGAGGTGTTTAACAGGCATCTGGATGCAGTGCTAGGTGAGGTGGTTTAGGGGTTACAGTGGCAGCGCTGGGTAAACAATTGGACTGCATCATCCTAAAGGTGTCTTCCAACCTTGATGATCCTATAAGCCTATGATTCATTCTCTGTCATCTGGGCCCAGCCCTGTAGGAACATTTAGTTCCTCATCCATTACAGATTTCAGCAGGAATTAAGCATTGTGCAGCTGGACCTCACTGTACATTATTTTGCTACTAAGTTCTTTCATAACACTGAGTTTGCTTTGGGAGTATGGGGTTCCAGGAGACCCTGCAAGCTGTCAGAACCAGTTCTTCAAACTGCAGATCACAGCCATTCAACAAATCACAAAGCAGTATTAGGTGAAAACCACCTCTATGTCTCTATACCTTCCATAAAGATACACCATGTGTGATTGAAAGAGAGCAAGCCTATCACAATACCTGCCTGATACAATGCTTGTTTTTAGTCAGTGCTGTCAGTGTCTCACTTCCAGGGGAAATAAATTCAAATATGAATTAACTTCCCTGGAAAAGAGTTTGCTATTAGAAAGGTTTCTAATGCAGTTGTAACAGACCTCAATGGATAGCAAATTGTTTTATTGCAGGTGCAGCATTGTTTAAGAGAAAACAAGAGTTCTTAAACCATATAGCTCTTGACAGCCCCACTTAGAAAAGGAAATACCACTATTCAGCTCAACAACAGCTCAGCAAAAGTTGCTTTTTGAAATGGCAACTAGTAAATTCCAGGGGCAAGGTTACAGAGCAGTTTGTTAGCAGCTCAAGTGTACTCTAGTCACTTTTTCCTGTCTATCTCTCTCACAACAGGAGGCAATTTTAGACTGCAGAGCACAGGTGTGTCTAGCAGACACATCCTTCTTCCTGTATCTTAAATAAGTGTCTCACATACTCTGAGCCATTAATCTCGTAAAAAAACAGGTACTCAAATAGGATTATAAAAAAATATAACAACAAAAATAACCTAAGAATTGTCAGTAGCTGTAAGAACCAAATTGATACCTCCTGCTGTGGAAAAATACCCCACTGTCAGCTATTGCTGTTATTACTCTGAATACTAGAACAAAGGCTGGAGGAATCAATTTATCAGTGCATTTTCAACTTACCCATCCTTGTGGGACCAAATGCCACTGCCAGGTGCATTCCTTTAAATATTTTATTTAACTACCTTACAATGCATGTTTGTTACGCTGTCATGGTGCTGACTAATGTAGCAATTTTGAACTTCCATGATTATTCTTGATTAGTGAGTGAAATGAACACAGCTTCTTCTCCCTCAGCTCCCCATGCTCAGTCTGGTATTCCACAGCCTGTTCCTTTCCATCTGCCAAGGCATAAGCAGGAGAATATTTCACCCAGGAGGGAGCTGAACCTCACTGCTCCACAGGCAGAGATTTCCTTCCCATCTCTCCAGGTCACTTAAAATGAAGTCCAGAAGAAACAATATGAAAACATTACAGACTACATAAATGCCTAAGTATTCCAGTAGGAATTTGGTAAGAATATGGAACTCCTGAGACTGAGAAAAATTATCAACTCATTCTGATATTTTTGAAGACTGGAGCATGGATTTGCTTTAGTGAGACCACTGCACAAGCCTGCACACTAAGGCATTTGCCATGGTGGGAGCTTCCCTGTTGTCTGTGCATTGAAGTTCTTTATAAATTACCCTCTGACCATACTTTTTGCACATCATACATAGTAGGTAGGCATCAGATAAACTATGGGGAAACACTGTTTTCCAATGTGACTCCTGATAAAAACCGTGTTAGCCTTAGACCAAATTTCTATGAAATGTTTGAAGCAAGGGCTTGAACATTCTGAAAGCCAGGCTCTGCCACTGACTGACTGTATGATCCCACAAAAGTTGTTCATTTGCTCTATACTTTTCATTTCTCCATCTAGGAAAGCTGATACTTTATCCAAGGCACATACATGGAGCTTATTATAGTGCACTTGATATGTGCATACAGAAAGTGTTTTGAAACAGAAGTTTTAAGTACTGATTGTAACACTTTCAATGTTTGCAATTTCAGGTGAATTTCCTTTCAAGACTAACATAAAACAAGACTTTTAAAGGATGTTTTTCTTGCCTAGCTAGAAATATGTGTAAAGTAATGAAAATGTTGCATTAATGCTTTAGGTTTATTGTTTGACAAAATAACATTTTTAAAAAAGCCTTTTTCAACTGTCCTACAATTTATCACTGTTATCAGAGCTGGGGAGGTTTTTTCTGCACTCCATTCCTGAGAAAACATTGAGCCTTTGCCAATCAGGGAAAGCCATATTTTCTTGAGCACAAATTTATTCTTCCTGCCAAAACAACTTGTGTCCTGTTTTATGAGACACAGCACTCAAATGACATTCTAGACACAGACTTGAATCCATCCATGAGGTGAAATGTAGCACTCATGCAACAAAACCAAGTTGACCTCTTGTGTACATTTGCTCAACACGATTCTGAATCATTTTCCCTTCTGGAAAGTACCTTTTTTGGAAAGAAAAAAAAAAAAAAGTTATGATACCAAAATCTATGCTAATCCACTATCTTCTATGCAGAAGACAGATCTTTTATCAAAACAGCCCTAGCTGGCTTTAATGATTTACTTATGCAGCATCAAAACTCATATGGTATTTGATATCATTTACTTGCTGCTTTCAGTGTAAGCGCTTTCCAACTTGTTTCTTCTAAATGAACGGTTGCTTTAATGCTGTAAATATTCAGCAAACATCAATATTATGGCCAGCACAATGTGGTTCAGTGTAGCAGTGCCAAGTTTTCATTGATTGCTGCTTGTATGCGCCAGTTTTAAGACAGGCTTTTAATAAGCTCAAAATATGTTCATGGGATTGGTCTCAAAGTGTCTCTAGTGGAATAATCAAGCTTCTAAGAGGCTGCAGAGAAAAACAACAGTTTTATTCAAAGAATCCAGCTCAGATACTCAGTCAGAACAATTCCTGGCTTAGCCTCATTAAGCAGGTCTCAAGCTGAACATCCAGATGACAGAGGCAGCTCTGAAGGACTGCTTAGGGCTTCCCCTAGCCCTGGCAGCAGAGCCTTTGCAGGTATTGCATTGCCACCCCATGGCTGCTCCCAAGCCCCTGTCCTCAAGGCCATTAGAGTCTTTGCTGCTCCCCTGGACTCCACTGCAATCAGGGATCCCATGCTACATCCAGGACTCTCATCAGCCATGTTTCACAGGCTGAATGCAGTCCAGCCTGTTCACTAACTCCTGCTACTACCCAACATTTTAACTATAGATGGCATCTTCATCATAGGCTTTGGGTCCTCAAAAACCTGAGGACACAGTTTCTGCCAAAACTCTGGGCCACTACCACCCACTGATGTGGGGTGAAGAGTGCTGGGGCAGCGGAAGGTCCCCAGGCACTGGGTCTGGGGGACACCAGCTTGAGGGACACAGGCAGTAACAGAAGACTATTGCCTAAAGGAAGCATGAGAAGGAGGAGAAAATGAGCAACATCAGAATGAGATACCTAATTTTGGTGGAAAGCAGTAGAGCAGAATAACGTGGCCCTTCTCCTCCAAAGATGAAGAGGTTTCGGAGGTGAAATGCAAAGCTGAACATGGGTGAGGGAGGGCTTTCCACTGTCACTTGGCGTCAAACATAAGGAGCTTCTCTGAACTAGCAACCTACTATTTTTATTATCACATTTAATAAATTCTAGCAGTTCTGCAAATGATACTTGAATCAAGCCTGGAGCCTCCTGGGGAGAAAACAAAGGACTGAAATAGGAGAAAGAAAGGCACAAGAACAAGGAGGATCCTCTTTTCAGCTGGGACCTGTGTTTCTTAAAGTTTAGTAGGACCATGGAGACAGCGAGAGACTCTTTAAAGCCAGTGTAATAATTTGACCACATTAATGGTGTATGTACTAAAGAGAAGAATATGAGAAGAAACATACTTTGACAAAGTGGAAAGAAACTTTTAAAAACACAGTGGTTGTCATTTCACAGACTTACAAGCTGATTTGAAAGACTTTAGACTAAAACAAAACCCTTTAAGTTAATCCTTCCAGACTTCAAGAAAAATCAAGAAAAAAATATCAGAACTGAGAACTGAAATCACCTAGAGAGATAAGTTACTTTTTTCCTCACAACATTTTCCACAGAGAACAGAATAAATACAACAACAGGTTTCAGAAACTTGTCTTGCAAAATGTGAGCTGTTGTCTGAAGTTCAAGTGCAGGTGTATTTCCCTGCCTCATCTTCACCGTCCACCACATTTCAGGAGCAACGACTCTCACTGTACAATCGGCACTGTGCCTTCTGTTAGGGACTCAGCCATGTTCCCAGGAGAACATTAATTTGACCTGTGGCAGAAAGACATTTGTCAGTGCAGTTCAAGCTGGGATAACTCAGATGTAAATGAATTGAAAAAAATTCAGTCTTTATTTAATAGAAAATATGCAAACCTAGAAAAAACCCTGCTATTTATGCAGCCTTTCTATGACATGGTTAGATTAATTTTAGATTCTGGAGGTGGTGCTGTTTTTGCTGTTCTGCATTTTTAAAGACCTGTCACCACACAAGCATTGACTCTTATCACATATTATCCAATTGTGTTATTTCCCTATAGCAAAGTTAAGAATGTGAGTTTGGGAGGAATGTGTACAAATCCACAGAGGTGCAAGCCCTGGAAATGAATCCAGGTGTCTTGAGTCTCAGTCAAAACTTGGCCATAAGGTTATCTTTCATCTAGGTGAGATTTTTTTGCTTTACTTTTACAGAGACACCAGCAGCAGGCCTGCACAGAAATAACACTGAATTACAGGGATTGAATCAAATGTCAGATCATTTTCCATAGTAGTTGTCACCCTTTTTGTCACAGGGCAATTACCATGTAAGCTCAAAATTCTGGAATGAGATCTAATCTGTTCCATTTTCTTCCTCTCCCACCCTTTAAAAACCAAACTGCATCCTTCAGCCTTGACTACTCCAGGCAAAACTCCCACTTGAAGCACATACACAAGAACAAGCTCTTGCTTCTGCTCACATCAAAATCCTGAAGCTTCTGCTAAAAAAGAGATAAACATTTCTAAAAATTAATCTATCAATTGAATTACCTTTTTCAGGAATCAAAATATGTATAAACTGGTTGTAATTTTTTTCTTTGAGTGCTCTTCTTCTCATGAATTTCTGGCTTTGCCTGAGACTGAAACTCACTATGTCTAATATAATTCAGAGACTTTTTCTGTCTAAAGAGAACTTGAATATTTGAATGATTGACAGACTTTACAAAACTGATCATGATTTCTCCACAACATTGACTGCTCAGTGACATGTCAGATATTGTGCAGTTGGAGAACAAAAAAAGTGTGTTATTTGCTGGAAACGAAATACCAATTAGATCCTGTGATAAGTTAATTGATATATTTAAAGTTAATTGATATATTTAGTGAAGAATGATATTTTCCTTTGATGCTCAGGAAAAATGGTGCCATGAGTACCAAAAACATTTCCACATTTCCTAAGTTTGCTGCAGCAAGCAATTGCTCATTCGCCTCTTTTTGAAATATTTTGCTTAAAGAGGGTGGGGTGTGTGTGTGTGTGTGTGTGTGTGTGTGTGTGTGTGTGTGAAGCTTTTGAACTGAAAAATGCTCACTGAGCTTTAATGCCTCCTGTCAGACTACATGCATCTGCCTCCCTGAATAACGTAAAATAGAAATTAAACTGGAAAATATAATAGCTCTTGCACAACCTTTGTTTTATTTATTCATCTCAAAAGAAAAGAATGGGCCAAGGAAAAAAAAAGGTAATTTTTTACTCTTTAATTTAAATTAATTTTTAAAATTTAATTTAAAAATTTAATTTTAAAAATAAGTCTGTGTTGAGTCTCAATTCCTTCTCCCACTTACCCCAGCAACTTTCAGTGCATCTGTAGTGGTTGCAACTGCTTGGATCTCAGAGCCCAGTGATGACAAGCTATGGTTGAAACACTCAAATGTGGTGAATAAGTCAAAACATTTCATGATTATAAAGGACCTTGTTTGGCTTCAGTGCTGGCCATGACTGACAAATAATTATGAACAGTTATAACAAATTATTATGAAAGACTTACAGTCAAAGTGCAACACTGGAAAGTGCTCTGGTGTTCTGCTGATAGCTATCAAAGGAACTTGATCATACTTCAGGTATATTAGATTAAGTAGGATTCTGATTGTTGTATTTTCCTCCTAATCATCTCAGGATTCTTAGGTGTGGGTGTGAATAGAGTTACTTTAACTGGATTGATGAAGCAAATTCCCAACTCTCTGTTCTGGAGATCCTCAAGCTCTGATTTAAATCCACATATCTTGATTTAGATGCATCTCAAGAACAGACCAGGACTGTGACTAATCAGTGCCCATCCCAGGAGAGAATTTAACAAAAGACCCTTCCCACAGCCATTAGCAGCTCTTTCCGGCTGGCATTTTACCTTTTCTCTATTATCTACTTCTCCAAGTCTGATTAGATGGGAAAGAAAGGGTGGAGTAGAAGTCAGGAGAATAACCTAGAAATCTTCAGACCTGTACTCAATTTGTTATTTTACCGATCCATTAATTTGTGTTAAAAACATGGAATAAATAATTAGTAAGCCATCCTTGTACAGAAATAAAAGCATCAAATTATATCAGTTGCTTACCAGTTCTATTGTAGCACATTAAAAAAAAAAATGGAAATACTGAAAAATACAGACCTAGAGCTGTTTAAATGGTTCAAAACAAATGTGTCATAGTTTGTCTGCCATAAACTTTTCTTTGTCCTCTTTCTCACACACAAAAGGCTAAGACCATTTTCTTCTATTCGAAGACTTTTGTCCCCTGAATTGCAGTTCCCTGCCATGCATCAGGCCTTTAATGAAGAAAATAGGATTAGGCCACTGGAGGAATAGTTTATCTTGATTTTTGAAAATCTAAATCCAATATTGTTTGAATTATGCTGGCCCTTCTTTCATCAATCCCAGTCCAAAAGATATTTTGAACTTTCTGTCAGAGTACATTTTAAAACAACAGAACAGTGATACAGGTTATTGAAATATTTCTGCTCTTTGTAAAAGAAAATTTAATCCATCTGACACTCTGTAACATTTTCCATTGCCACCATATAAATACACGCATTAGAGAAACAATATTTTGTGCTGTCCCACTCCAGGAAACTCCAGTCAGGCTAAAATGACCACTCTATCCAGATTTGAGAACCATGGGCAGGTCTGTGCAGGCAGCCCACAGTACAGACGCAGTGCAAAAGAGAGGTATTAGAAGCCTCATAAAACAAACCAGGTCATCCAGGTAACTGCATGGCTCTGCCAAGAAAACTTCTTCAGAACTGGAGGCTGCTCCCAACTCGGTTATGCCGGTCAAGGTCACATCTCATCTTTTCCCTACTTATGTAAGCGGATAAAGCCTGCCAGAATAGCTCTGCTGCCCTGAGCTGGAGTGATTTGATGTGGGAGCCTGTCAGAACTGCCACTAAAAGGATGAACAAAGACGTAATCTCTGGCAGTCAGCACTGAAATCTGCCTTTGCTATGGCCAAATTCAGTGCTGCCAATTCTTCTTCTCAACTATGCTGGCTCTGCCTTTTGAACTACCCAAATATGAAGCCAAAAAATTTCCCTGTGTATCCTGTAAACAATACAGTGAAGAAACATTCACGTAACCATTTCCTTCCTGGATTATACTGACCCAAATGTATGTTGTAAATGAGACTTTCGAACATGCTGTGCTCTTTGGCTGATCCCAATCTGCATGGGGCAGATTCTGTGCAGCAGGTGAGAGGTTGTTGTGAACACTTGCGCTGTTCCCCCAGATATTCCTGAGCTGCCACATGCAATCCTGTCTGCATTTCTCCCTTCTCCAAAGGGGCAGCATTAGAAGAGCCAGAGGATCTGCTCTACCTTTGGCAAAAAACCTTCGGTTGTTCTTTGACTTTTTAATGGTTTCTCTTTGGAGGAAAAAATAATCACTGCAATTTAACACAGAGAACAACAATGCAGTTTTATAGCAATTGTCTACAGCACATCACATCTACCCTCCCTGCTGTGCCCTCTGTATCATATGGCATGCATTTTCCCTTTTGAGGGAAATTACACAGTTGTGATATTGTCCTTTAGGGAATAATTTGGTTTAGTGAGTTAAATGCAGCTCTATTTCAGTTAAATTCAGATATATTTCCAAGCTGATGTTGGAGCTTCTCTCACTTTTGAGAAGTCTTTTTGGCCTAATGGATAAGAGGTGCACTTGGTGGTTGTTTGGGGGACAGAGGATGCAGGATAGGTGTGGGGATATGGATTTCTCACCCCTCGCATTTGTTATGACCATGGGGATGCCAGCACATTGCACTTTCCTCCTACCCAATGAGCTCTGCTTCATCCCAAGCCAACTCACCCAAAGTGGGTTAGCAGTGACAACCAGTCGACAAAGTTCCCATCATGTCAGGCATTCACTGCACTGGTTGAATCTACTCCAGGTGCTTTTGCCTTTATCCTTGCCTCTGTTTTTTGCCCCTGCATCTGAAAATATTTTATACCAAGTCAGATTTTCTGCTTGACCAGCTGCATATTATATCTGCATATTACAGTCCACCACCCCTGTAACCAGGTTTCCTGTTTTCTTCCAAGTTCACAGTCTTTATAAATCCACTTCCTAGGGACACTGTAGCTCTGTCTAATCTCACCATTCTTTCTGTGCCACTCTCAGTCCTCACCCTTGGTTCCATTACTTCACAGCTCTTTGTCTCCACCTAGCAATCCTCTGTCTTTTCTCATGCCATTTTTATGGCAAAGATCAGCACTTGCTTCTTTACCTGAGCTTTGTTCCTCATCTGATCCAGTGCTGCTTTTTCCTGCGTATGCAACAAAAAAGAGCCTCTGTATTGTGTCTATCTCACTCTCAAAAAAGAGCCTCTGTATTGTGTCTATCTCACTCTCAACATGAGACCCTCGGGTCACACAGAGCATCTTCCTGCATTACTCATAGCACCTATGATGTTATATAAATGGGCACTGTATCAGGTAAACTATGTCATACACTCTGGACCATGGCCAGAGCACAGACGGAGATTTCTATTCATGGCACCAATCCTCTACTTGTTCACCTGTTCTTACAAATTCTTTTTCTGAGGGTCCAATTCCTGTATGTTTTCCACTGTGACTCAAATAATAGAGGAATTTTCATTTTCTTCCCATTTTCTCAATCTTTTGTACATCAACAAAAAACCAAAAGAACAAAAAAAACCAAAAAACAAACAAAAAAACCCCCAAAAAACCAAAAAAAACCCCCACCATTAAGGAATACATTGCAATTAGCACTTCCTCAGATGCACTCACCTGTCAAGAGCACTCAGCACAGAGCCAGTTTTCTGCAGGTGGGTAACTTAATGCCTCCTCTTACCACTTTTATTTATCTCAAGTTAATTGAAGTGGAAAGCTCTCAGTATTCTGCATTGAATTCATGATCATACCAATACTTAAGATGATGGATTGTGTGTCTGGGACAGCTATCAGTATACCAGAGGTAGAACAGGAATTCTCAGAGTAAAAACAAGAGCACTTCAAAAAGCTGGTGCAGACAGGATGGAGAAAAAGGCCTACAGTTGATACATATTTAGCAGCTGTTTAGGCTCCTCAGGTCCATTCTTAAAGCAGTACAGTCCTTGTTTGTAGATGCAGGCATATCTCCCTGTCCTTATTTTTATCCCTACACAAGTGAAGTACATCACTAGCACATTTTCAACACTGCAGTCAGGGGGTCTTGAAAATAGGGTTGCAAGGTGTCCCCCTGATAGAGCAGAGCATGACAGCTTTATATGACAACTGTTTTTCAACATGTTCTAGAGCAGAACAAGGATGTAAACTTTTGCTGTCTCCCAACAAATTAGCTAATCAAAGTCATACTGCCACCATGAATTGAAATGATAGGTGAGTTCATCTTCTTCAAGGCACTGTGGAAACAAAAGCAATTCCAAGTCCACAGAGCCAACATTCTGAAGCCTTCACCCGAGGCACGTCATCCTTTGAGTCAAATGGTTGGCCCTGCCTTGCATTTGTGTATTAGCAGGAGGAAGCCCAGAAAATCAGGTGGCTATTACTGATAAGCCCCCATCAGTAATTGGCCAATTCCTTTTAGATGCCAGGGGTGCACATGCTGCGGGGAAAGGCAGCAGTGCCAGAGCAGCCCTGCTGTGACGCACCAGCCCACCGGGCTCTGCACAAGAGGAGCCTCTCAGGAGGTGTCGCATCAAAGCAGGGACTGCCTTGACTTTCTCAGCAAGCTCTTCCTAACAATGTTGCTGGTGCATATACTGTTGTGAGAAGCCAGCTGGCTGCCATCTGAGAGCAGATGCCAAGTGGCTGTCAGATTGTCATCTTGAGTTTTAGTATTCAACCCGTCTTTCTGTAAATTGGCTTTTGGCCTTTTTTCCCCCAGGGAAGAATTGTGCCTCAGCCAAAACACCTCAAATTTATCTCCTGTAAAAGAAATTAAATATGAGTCACTATTACTTTTGGTGAAACAATTTATAAAGCTCAAATCAAGTGCTTTAAGGTTATTTCCACCCCCTCCCCCTTTTCTTTTTCCCTGTAGTTACATAACTTTTTCCTCTGCCGTTCCTAAAAGAAACCCCAGGAAAACACATAACAGCCACTTCAGACAGTTTACTCATTCAATCTGTCCATTATGTAATTAATTAGAAAAGCTGAGAGAAATACAGTTCTTCAGTGTCTGAGCTCCTGATGGTCATATTTTAAGTTTTAATAAAAAGGCTGGTTGCATATCATCTGCAATATAGTACTGGTCAGGCCCGGAGAAACATCAGCAATTTATCCAAAGATGCAAGATAAAAATAAATGAAACCTAACTAAAAGGTACTCAAAATTAAACAGCAAAAATCCCTGAAACAATATTTCCAAAAGTAGTGGTCCAAATGATGCAACTTCAAGTACCCTTAAAGGATTGCTACTTTTATGAGAAGGGCTTCACTCTTGCTCCTTGGAAATTGAATAATTTTCAGATGTGTCATGGTAGGCAATTTAACTCTCTGATCTGGTGGGACAATAATACCCTTAAAAATTCTGGACACTGGAATAGAAAGAAGTCATTGTTGCCACTGAAGCAAGAAAGTATCTGCTGGGAAGATGCTTGTATTTCCATCAGAATGTCCAGCTGAAAAACATGCAAAGGCCCAGCAAAGAAATTGTTCCAAGGAACTCGTGCCATTATACAGGATTTCCATTCTGCACTATCATTTGACCACCGAAACCAATCATACTTGTGTTAAATCCCATTAACACAGAAGGATGAGTATTTGCTATATTATTTCTAATTCTGCTCAAAAGAGTGAAATACTTGTTTCCTTTCATGTTTTGGGCATTCCCATTTAACTTCTGACAATAAAATACTATTTAATTTTATCCAATGACGCAAAGCATCTGCTTGTTCACTGCCAGACCACAGAAACAGAAAGGAAAAATGTTTCATATACGCTCAGTTTCAGAAACAGATTTTAAGCACAAGAATCATAGCAAAGCAAAATGCACCTTGCAGGACCCAATGAAAAGATCACAAAAATGTTGAAAAGCCTAATACAGAAAGACTACTCTGGTCAGCGTGGCCAGCTCTCATAGAACTAAGTAAATAATGAGGAAATACATTTAATTTTAGGTCTTTTCAAGAAGAATGGGGCTGATGTCCTCACATAGCCAAAAAACTTGGGACATTGCCAGCACTTGGCACAGTAATCCTTTTTTGTATAGTTTACGTAGTGAGAAATGCTGGTTTGGGTGAAGAACTCCTGATGTAACAACAGTAGGAAATTAAAATGTTAAAGTAGACACAGCAAAGGGGACCACATCACAACACCCAATGAAGAAGCATGCTATTTACTGAAATCTCAGTGCCTGGACTACACAGGGTCCTAAAATAGGCATTGTTTGGTATTTTTCGCACTATTGCTACGTTATAATTTTCTTGCAGTTTCTAATTTAAAATGTTCTCTTTTTAGAAAGAGTCAATCAGGCACCTTTTCCTTTATGGACAAGCTTCTATTAAGTTTGCATCTCCAGGAATTTTTAATAGCAGCAAGAAAGATACTAAATTGCTTTAAACCATGGTTGAGATTAGACGCATTGCAGCAGTGACAATAGTATCAAGTATCCATATTACTGTTTTTCAGGGCATGAAATGCCAGACGGGGGAAGTCCAAGCAGCAGGGGCCTACCCTTTCCAGAACCCTGCCAATCCTGGTTATCAGAGAACCTGGAAAGAGGATAAAAAAATATTTGTCACATGTTCATTAAAATAAAAGGAACAAACCAAGTATAAATGTATTTTAAAATGCTTTGCTGGTTTTGAGGACAAGATATTGTGTGCTTTTCTAATTTATTTTTTCTAATCTTCACATGTTGTTTTTCTCCATATTTCTCCATCTCATCTTAAAATTAGTGCATTTGATGGAAAGCTTGTGTCATCTGACCAGGCTCATTGAAATGAACATTTCTCATGAAAATTTTATTTTTGTGAAAATGTCAAATGGAAAAGGGTTTTGAAAAGCAGGAATCAAAAAAACCCCACCAAACATATACCAAAAAAAATCTATTTCAAACAGCAGTCCTTGAAATGTCATCCATTTTTTAAAAATCAGTTTGGCCTACAAGGAATTACACAGAACATTTGAACAGAAGACTCTCCCTGTGGTTGATCTCCAGGAGAAACAAAAATAATGCCAATAAACAGTAAAATTGTACTCAAAAGCCCTTAAGAGCCCTGATGCTGCTTTAGTTCTGGTCTGGCCAGATTTCTGAAAACCTTGCAAAGAGGGAGAGGGAAAAGATGCTTCTGTCAGCACTGACCACGTGGTCCTCCATGCACTGGAGGATGCCCCTGGGACTATGCCCAGGCTCTTCACTGCACCAGTGGCTCTGGGAGCCAAGGTCTCTTGGCACACAGTTGGGATCAGCTCAGGGACCTCTGCCAGGCACTCTGCACCCCTGCACTTGGGTCAGTTTCTCTTTGACAGCTTCCCTTGCATCACTGCCTGCCCTGGGTGATGTGGCCACCAACCTATTTGCTTTCTCAGGCCATAACACTTGGTCCTTTGCTCCTCCTGTGTTTCCAAAGGCATGCAACAACATTGCTTCACTTGGAGCAGCCACGTGTGAGTTTGATGACTGCGCAGGTCTGGGCACTGGTGAGAGGAAACCTGGTTCTCCCTGGATCTACCTGGCTAGAGCTGCTCTGCCCTGGAATGAACGGGGCAGCACTCTGGCCTCTTCTGCCCCAGGGGAGTGTGACCATGCTGCTGACCTTGCACCTCTCTTTACACCTTCCAGCATAGGGCAGAGCTGATCAGTCCCAGCACCACCAGGCAGGCAGCATCATCCCTCAGCTCCCTGGCTCCTGAAAGAGCAGCTAAGTCAGGCAGGCTGGGTCAGGAACTCCCCAGTCTCTCTGGAATGGAGAGACAGCCAACTAACACTGTGTTGACTGAAGGTCAACCAGGTCACTGTCTGAACTTTGGGACAGCAGCACATGCGAGCATTTACTCGACACCAGAGCTCTGCAGATGGAAATTTCAAACAGTCCTGAAGATTTCCCATGGGATCTCCTGATCTGAAGATCTATCCAAAGGCAAAATCTGTGTGTATTGCTGTGTTGATTTGCACCATGGGTGGAGGATCTGACCATACAGAAAATCCTTTGTGTTGTTTCTGCTATAAAACAGACTGAATTGATAGATGTCGGTATAAACTGATCCTGCGGATGCAGAAACAGTCACACAAGACAGTCTTGCCATATTGTTTTGATAGTTAGATGTTTTGCATGTAGTACAAGGGATGATGGATCCTGCCTGTGCAGGAATGGTAATATAGGAGCATTGGACAGTTTGGTATGAGAATTAACATTGCAGATAACACAATTGTGAACACTATACTGTTTTTCTAGAATGTTAAAAGGCTGGTTTAAAGTGCTCTAAAGTCTGTCATTTTTGAGGCATGCATCCCCTCCGACAAGCTGCTTTGAAAGTTCTAGTTGTTTCAGAACCCCTTTTGTCTTCTACACCAATGGCTCAGTCTGGCTTGGATAATATCTATCTGTGCTAGGATGTACTTCACACTATGATAGTATTTGGAAATCTCTTTGACACCACCAAGCCCTCCTACCGTTGTGTGATGCCACATTTTACTCCTTTTGAAAAGCTTTCCTGGCGCTTTTTGTAAGCTGTAGGCCTCTTGGTTTGCAAGCCAGGTTGCCATTTGTTTTCTGCTCAGGCTGGCAATTTGCCTTTTAGCAGCTTCAAAAAGGAGATTTTTCACCTCCTCAATTTCCTAGGGATATAATAAAGTCTTTTACAGAAGTAGTGGTGTAGGCATGTCTACTGTCACAATGCCACCACACACATGTAAGAAATAAAACACTGGGCTAGATAATGTTACTTTTTCTTAAAAGCGGTCTCCTGTGACAGTCCTGCTGCCCTGAACTGCTGTAGATCTGAGCAGATCAGGGCACCCTTATGCCTCCTGTCTCCTCAGTTTGTCACCAAAGCTTTTTGAAACTTTCTGTAAGGCCATTGACATACAGATGAGAAAATAGGTACAGCATCAGCCTATACCCCATGATGCATAGCTGTGTTCCCCCAGAGCCGTGAGTGAAAATGTCTGTTCCCATGTATGCTGCAGTCAGGGCTTCCTGCTCTGACATACTTTCATAAAATAAAAACACTTCCAGTATATGGAAATACAAAGTCTTGCGTCCAGCAAACATTTAGGATCCTGTCTCCTAATGTAGGGTTTTAGCTCCCTGATAGAGTCTCAGCATCATACCAATGCCAGGAGTTATTTCACTGAAAGCTAATGACCTAAAAACTTTACTGGATTTAGCCTACTGTTCCTGCTGGCTTCCTGCCCCATGACTATAATTTCAAATAATTTCTAATTTAAATGACTTTTTATTATCTTCATGGTAATCACAAGCTTACAATGAAATGCAGCATGTAGTTTCCAAGAAAGAAGAACAAAATATTTCCCAGTAATGGCTACTTGGGGACTACAAGAACAACCTAAAAATATTCAGAGCATGTAAAAATACAAAACTGGAAAAAAAATTTAAAGTAAAATTAATTGGATGAAGTTGAGCAATGAAAAATATAAGTCAGACAGTATCAGGAGAGATGCCTTGGCACCCTATTAAACTGCAAAATAACCTCCTGATGGAAGGGGGATGGAAGCATCATTAGTCCCATGCATTTAGTGGAAGATGATGCAAAGCAATGAGTGGAGCAATGATCTTTCTGGCCATAGAGCACTATAAGCATTGGATGAAATACCCTTGTATTGGCATTTCAGTTGAACTTGTGGAATTGGTGTAGTGGTCTGTACTTCACCCATACCACATATGCCCATTACACTCCCATTTGGAAAGGGGGAGGCTGGGTATTCTGGAGCCAGAGCAGGAGGACCTGCAAATGCAGGTCTTGCTTTATGCAGAACAACAGAACAGCCATGAGGGGCACCTCTAAGGGCTTGGCAGACAGTAACTATTTCCTTGTCATCTAGTAGCTTCAAGGCCCAAGAGCTTCTTTCATATGTCACAAAGCCCTCTTTCCCCAGGGATGGCTGTCAAGCTTCCTGGGAAAGACAGATTCAGAGGATATTAAGCAGAGACAGCAGCTATTAGGTAAGTTAATGCATCTGATGCTTCTGAATTGTCCATGGAAAATAAATTTCTACGTTGTTCCAGAGCCCTGTCTAAAAAATTCAGGTAACTGAAGTGATGAAGTTTCCGTAGTTTTTTTACAGATGGTCTGCCCCACAGGCTCCCTGTAAAGACCTGAACCTAATACTGATCCAAAGTTCTCCTTTGCTTAGATTTACTACTCAACACCCAATGAACATTCCTGATGTGCCATGGTTGTCTGATTACCACTGCTGTTACATAATTGGAGTAGCTTAAACAACTGATGCCTAGTGGATAAGGACACCCCATTATCCCACTTACAGTCATCTCCTGAAGCATTGCACTGTTGTCAGGCCTCTCCCAGAATGACTGTAGGCAAGAACTACTGTAAAGATTTTACAAGAACATCTCTCTGGTTGCCACCACAGCAGCACCTCAGATGCAGATGCATTTAAACATCTGCTCCTTGCTCTCAGGTGACAAAGACATATGAGAGAGATAGCAGGCAATTAAAATTCAGTTTATAAGTGGGAACATTGGTTCGGCTACCATAGATTGGCTACTATAGATCACTTCAGAAAGAAAGTTATTTTTCAAGGGAACAGCAACACTGTAGTTAAGCAAACCATAAACTCTGGGGTTACCTTGAGAAGACAGATTGCTGTAATCAGTGTTTTTCAACATTAACCTTCTGGAAAGGTCAGTTCATGCCTCTATTCCACTGAACACAGGAACTTAAGTGCTAGAATTAATGCATCTTAGGGGCAACTATCCCAAGAGGGGGCCCTGTCAAAGCTGTTACAGCATAAAACAGGGAGATTTGGGTGTTTTTTCAGTCTGCCACATGCGGCTTTTACAATCACTAGTATAATGCTCTTTTGGAAATCCCCTAGTGATAGCACACTTAATTTGTTCTACATTTAGGTTACCACTTCTCAACAACTAATAGCGGGGGGAAAGGGGCTTTGTTGTTTGGGGTTCTTTTAGCTACAGAAGAAAGCAGAGATATTATGGCACTGCATAGCAGCTCACACAGCATCTTCACACCTTAACCCTACAGCAGCATCCTAGATTTGTGAAGATAAAGTGACGGCAGTTTGGAGGATTTTATTCCAAGATTTTTGCTGAAGCTTGGAAACATTTTCAACTTTGAATAAGCATTTCCTTATACAAATGGCCTATTAGACGAATAATCCCTCATTTCCTCATCTATGAATGATCTTTCTTAACATCATTAGGTTATTGCTCCTACTAACAGAATTAAAATGCATCATACATCCTCCAGGTTTGCCAGCAATGAGCTATTTGCAAATTTGGCTCTATGGCCATTATGTTCTTGCACATATAAGAGAGGACTCTTTAAAAAGAATCCTTAGATGATGATATTGGGAAACTGCTTACCCTGCTATAAAATACACACGTAAAATGTGTAGAGTCTGTCAGATAAATATTCCTCTATAAAATGTAACAATCTTACAGGTAACTGTAAATGTAACTTAATCTTAGTAGTACTAGGTGTACTAGTTGCTGAAATTACAGGGTTTGAGTTTCCAAGCTTTCAATTATTCCACTCCACTGGACCTTTATGGCTTTTGAACCCAAGCCCTCACTCAGAGACATAGGGCATCACACAAAGTGAAAACAGCACAGGATGTGCAGGCTCAGGAGCATACTGATAGCATCACTGTTCCACCCTCCCCTCTGTTGTGACAAGTGTTTTTACTCTGTTCCCTGAAATATCCTGGATACATCCATGAGATTTGTTGATGCTGAATATGGTTTTCTGACTCACTTAAAATGTTAAAATTTTTGAGGTAAAAGAAAAGAAAACCAAACAAACTTTTCAAAAAAGCACGTATTAAACTTTGTTATTCTGGGCTAGGGTAACCTTTGAAAAACATGCTTAAGAAAACATACTATAATATGCCACACATCTCCTAGATTCTGTAAGGTTCATGTAAATATCAACTTTTTCAACAAATATCAGGAGCCACTAAGCGATAAAGAGAAAAGGGCATTCTGAAAACCAGCAAGACTGCATAACAATCTACCACTATTTGAAATTGCAGCAGTGTCTCCCTTCTGATATTACTTGTTTAAGAAAATGCCTTCTCACCAGAGGAAAGTCCAAGCAGATGTAAACAAAATCCCCATTTGTTTCACAAGAAGTTAAGTTTTCACTTGTTCTGAGAGGTTGAAAAAGCAGAAAAATCAAGAGAAATCACTAAGAGAAAAATCATATTCTTCTTTCTTGAACCTAGCTTGTATTATCACACAGACAAATTCTTAAGTCAAGATATTTTAAGGTCAGAATACTCATGAAAATACAATCAAGGCTCTGTCTGAAACTTGGAGGTAAAACTAGAGCAAAGTTATTTGGGGGAAATGGAAGAAAAAAAATTATAAAAAGGACTCAAAACGAGTCAGAGGGCAGAAAGATGATGGACCTTGTTTGTTTAAAAATATGCCAACTGTACTTAAGGAAAAATGTGCTGTGAAAAAAACTTGCACATACAGCAGTTGGCAAGAGTTTAATAATTTTGAGTTCTCACTGGACAAGTAAGCTAAATAATTCAAGGCACTTTCACAGCTATTGAACTTAATTTATGAGCCTAGATTGCTGATCTTGTATATGGTTCAGGGAAATCTGCACCAGTCCATATCATTATCACCTTCAATTCTAACTCGCTTACAGCAGTTTGGAATGCTCAGTGTGAAAATTAAGTTTTTAACAAAAGCAGAGCTAGTGAGATTCTGGCTTTACACATGATTCTTCACTCTTCAGTCATTGCTGCCTTTGTTACTAATTATCTCACATTATAGAACAAGAAAAGGAATCCAGAGGTAAGTGGAAACCCACGGTGCTGAGTGCTGTACAGAAAGCTAGAGACAGCCCTGTCCCAAGCAGCAGGAGAAAGAGCAGCAAGCTTCTAAAAGGTAAGAAAATAGCAACCATTTAAGAATATTTTGCAGGGCTGGATTGTTGAAGGGTTGTGTATTGTATCTACTGGGGCTGCCACATTTTCAATTAATAAAGTTACATTAAGATGAGACCTAGTATCATCACATTTGTAATAATGCAGAGCAAATTTTGTATGTATGGGGGGAAGGCAGCAAAGCAACTGCTCACAGTCAGCACATATGCATTGGAGGATAAGAACAAAATACTAGGGGATGCTTATCAAAGATCTATAAATATAACCTAGAGAAAAGAAAACTCATGGGGCCATAGCTTGAATCTATAAATACCTTCAAAATATAAATATAAATGAAGGAAGGGAATTACTCGATCTCAGCAGATGCTGAGACGCAGAAGCAGGCTGACGAGGAAGGAGTTGAGACTAAGCTCAGAGCACATTTCTGAATGCTAAAAGCAGTTGGAGCCTGAAAGACTATCAAAGAGGGTACCATCCTGCTAATACACAAAGATGTATTCAGTGAGGCATTACTGGGAAAAAATGCAGGCAGGGTGCAATCTTGCAAAGAATAGAAAGACAAGTTGGCTGCCCAAACAACCTTTCTAGCTCCCACATCTGTTTGGCATCAGGAACAGCCTGGATGGATTCTCAACCCTTGGGACAGGTGTTTACAGCACTCAGACTTCTTCAATGTGACAGTAAAGTAGTAGCTGGAGAGCAAATAACCTCAATAGTAACAAAATAGACATGAAGAAGACTTTTGGAAATCAAAAGTCAAACAAAATCCAGATTGACTTGAGGAATTTATGAGAGTTTTGAGGTCAACTCCACCCCAGAGCATTAAGGCTTCTTTTTTTATTTACTTTTGTTGAGGGGAAGCTTGTAAAGTACTGACACAGCCCACAGCCATTCTCACATGGAGATGCTGTCCTTGAAAACCTTGGCTCCTAGGATGCACAGTTGAAAATGCAGCGTTGCACATGGGAATGGCAGTCCCCCATGCCTGCCCACAGATTAGGTCTGGAGGTGGCTTGTTTTGTGCACATTGCTCAGGGACAAGGGAGTCTGGGGTTCCCAATGCAGCATTTGGGTGAGTGAGAACAGTGTAAGTATCCTTGGATTTCTGTCAAACTTTGCTGGTACTGTCACTTAAAGAAGGGTCAGAAGGAAGTTCAGACCTTGGCCTTGTTTGGACAGACCTGCATGCAAGAGCATTGTTAACGCAACATCCCATATTAGGAAATCACGTACTTGTGGTGGTCCGTGGTATTTCAGCTCCATTTATTTAAATTTTTATTTCTTCCTTAAATGCAGGGCTGTTATTATACCTGAAAAAAGAGGCACATCTATACTGCTATAGGACCACTAATTTATTCAATTTCTTGTGGTTTTTTGCATCTGTATTAGCAACTGCAACATTGCAGAAAGAATTGTCAAATATTACATGTTCAGTTGTCTTGGCTACTGAATCCTGACTACTGACATTATTTTAAATGTGTTACTGATTAAACAATGTTTTCGTAGTACAAAATGCCAGGCTTGGTAGAGAGCAATATAGCAGCCCCTCTGAGACCTGACAATTCCTAAGCACCTCAGCTTCTAGCATCTTCAAAGATTTCCTGAAGACCAAGTCTCTTTAAAGGCTTTGGATCCTTTAAAGCTCAACTAACTATAAACAGCATAGAAGAAGAAATAATTCTCCCAGTTAAGCCTCCCACAGAGACTGTTCTCTGTGCCAGTGTACAGATGAATAGGCTTTGAATGCTAATTGTAACACTGTGTGTACTCTTCCTGAGCTAATCAGCTCACAGGGTACAGACAAGCAACTTCTATTATCAATTCCATTCCAGCACACAAACCCTCCTGAAATGCTTTTCCAATAGCTAATTTAGAGACCTCCCGTTGGCTTAGTTCAGGCTGTGGAAGGTTTGTAAACAAGCTGAGTTATTCAAGAGGAATTTGCTCTTTCTCACTGTCTCTCGTGCTTTCTCTCTCTTGCCTAAAGTATTAAGATCTAATGGAAATAGTTGCCTAAGAGAGGGAAGCAAAGCATGCTAATACCTATTGGCAAAGGCACATGTTCAGTGTCTCAAGAGGTTTCATTTGCAACAGACAAGAAAACTCACTTGTAGACCTAAGTAGCAGTGTATCACTAGTTTCAAAAAGTAAAAAATCACTGCAAAAAAGAAATTATTTTCTCCATTTGATAGTGGAGTAGTCTTTACCATTAGAAGTTACATTGGAAGTTACATAGAAATTTGGAGTTGTCTCTCACGTTGAAACAAGATGTTCCATATATGATCAAAGCAGTGATTACCTTCAGATACAAAACCTCTCCTGGGAACCCTGCCAACATGAACTGCAGACAACATCAACAAGCTGAATGCTAAGAGCTTCCCCACACTGTGTATGGCTGTTCAGACTTGTAGGAATGGGTAAAGAAGTGCCACTAAAATGGAATATTTTCCTTCACTGCAAGTGACCACAGCAGCAATGTGGTGGAGTCACATTCAGATGAGATATTCTCTGCTTTTAAAATCCCAGTAAATGTACTCCTGATCTGTTCAGAAGTCTGTTTTGCTAAACAAAAAGTGCAGTCTCACAGAAAGGAGGCTTCTAATGTTTCTGGCACAGCTCTGTTTTAAATCTTTGGGAAAAGAGAGTGCAGACTGTGGAAAAATGAGCTTTCTTTATTAGTCAAGTGTGTGAATAGCTGGTAACAGTCCTCAGGGGAAAAAGAAACTTAAACCAACCATTCCTCTCACTCATCCTCCTCACTTCCAAAAAAAAGAAAAAAAAAACAAAAACCCAAAAGAATCCAACAAATCAACAAAAATCTCCAGCAGCCAGAGAGAGAACTCCTTGTTTGAGATGAAGCGAGTTTTGTAATTTAACAATATTCTTACTAAAGGACAAAGATCTTAGTGTAGTTCAAATGGACTTTCAGAGACACTTTATAAGTGTTCCCTCCTTGCTAGAAGTTCATTTGATCCTATTGTGACTGTATTCCTCTGTAAAAGGTAGTTATATTACTATCACATTTCTGTTCCAAACCGCACCTGGCAGCTGCTGCTCTTACATACTGATGTGGGGAAAGCTATTTTCAAGTCTTTTAAAAATCCACATTGAGTTGAAGCATGGGCAAACATTTTTCTGCCATGAAACTGAGATGCAAAACAAGGACTCAATCTTCATATAAGCCATTCACCAAATTCCCAGTTTCTGCTGAGAGAGGGAAACCACTGAATGATCTGGTCTCTCTTGCAGCTGAACACACATTTATGAAAGCCACTTAGTACTTTGGCCACTCTCTGTAATCTATTTTGTTCAGCAGTGGAGCCACATTTTCAAAGGTCTTAATATTTTTCTTGAGCGGCTTTTGAAACGGGAACTGCAGACCAAACTCCCCTTCTGCTGAAGCTGGTAGCAGACTCCCACTTCTTCAGCCAGCAAGTAACTGAGGTTCCCACTGACAGTATGAGTACCTCAGGAAATAGTATTCATGTCCCACATAAGTGACCCTTTTGTTTCTCATCCACATTTACTGTGCATTGTCACAGCACCTTCTTACACAATACAAAGAGTCCAAAGAGAATTTTAGAACTGCATGAAAATGTCATCTTGTCTTCACTTCAGACAAGGATGCCTTACATACATTTACTTTGGCTTTTCCTCGTCAGCAAGGAGATGAAAATCTCGAGCATCTCATAGCTCATTATTAATACATAGTCATGCTCTGCTGTTCACAAGGGAGATGGAGATACTGGCAGCAGGCCCCTTGAGACAGCAGCCTGATTATACAACCCCTGTACGTAGACAATTCCGAATGACTGCTCAAAAGAAAGGACCAGTTACAGTTATTAACAACATTTGTTAGGCACCAGTACTGATTGTGGTACTCTACAAGACAAATGCTGTCCTACTTTATCCTGAAGAACAACAGATGTCAAAAGACTCCTTTTGAAGATGCAGAGAAAGCAACAACTTACAATGTTCCTGTTGGGTTTGATTTTGCTTTCCACTTTTTCTCTTATCATTAAAGGGCCTGTAAATAATACCAGAATGGTGAGGACAGGCTAGTGACAATGACTTTGATAAAATGTGCTTTGAGGAAGAATTTGAATGAGAAAAAAAGAGGTAACCACATGCTGGAAGATAACAGCAGCCACCAAGAGTGAAGATAACTGAATGGAACAATAGGTTGTGGATAACTAACTACCAAAAAGGAACCAAAGGCAGAGATTCAGCTTGGTGAGGTGTTGAGATGAAGCATTTCATCTTGGAAGGGAGAGACAGAAGATCCAATGAAGTAAAAATGTATTTTGATTGTCAGGCAGAAGGTTGTTGTAGGAACTGCATTTCTGACATAGCAGTAGGGAATGATGAGGGTGTGTAGAAGGTGGGAAAAGGTTAGAGGTTATCATCAAATGCACAACACTCAAGGTGAAAGAGAGTAGAATTATAATGACATTACTTATAAACGTTTAAGGACATAGACATGAATAAAAGGAGCCACCAGATGGATGAAGGAAGGGAAGGAAGTAGTTCAGTCATGCTGTCACACATCACTGGGGAAGCAAAAAGACAGGAAAAAGACCAGGAACAAAAGCTATTAGGAGAAAATAAGGTAAGTTGAGGGGGAAAGCTTGTGACAGAGCCTTTCCATCTTATTCTTAAGATCAGTATTTGGAGCATTTGGAGGAAGAATGACAACAAGACAGCTTAGGGAAAGAAATTAAAGTCTCAAAGAGGGACTTCATGGGAGCAGTGGGACTTCTGCTTGAGAAAGATTTGAAAAGCCTTTTGGAAATAATTTAGTACAGGCAGTCCCTCTGGCTCCTGAATGCCCTTTCAAGACATTCCATGGTGGAAGAAGTAGAAGCAAGATGCGACCTGTGGTTATATGTACATCACTCAAGTACAAAGGAGATAATTACAAAGTGGAACTTAAAAAATTAACTTGACCACTTGTGAAAGCAAAAGAAGAAGCAGGTGTTAAGAAGACCAGGAGCTGCAGGCATACTAGACATGTCCGTAACTTATGGGGTGTACCTGAATGGATAAAGAAAGTGATTCACAAGGAGCTCACAAGGAGCACTGAAAGACCAGTGGCTGGTGACCACTGAAAATTTTGATAATGAACAGTTAGCTGAGACACAGGCACCTTTCTTGGCAAAAGATAGCATGTCTGATGTTCAAACATGTTCTGGCTTCTTGGTAAAGAAAGTGCCATGTGGATGCAGCTATGACTTTAAAACAGAAAAAGGAGAAAGTAGTCAAAAATAAGGCAGCCTACAAAGCTGCATTTACCAGAGATAAGACTAAATATATTGTTTTCTGCATCATAGCTGAGAGGCTGCATGGTTCATCTCTTCCTTTCCCTTTTGCAGACTTTAACAAGAATCAGCATTTGCTCAAAGGAAATAAGCATCAGTGTTAGATGCAATCAAAATACAAGTTTGCACATTTGTTAGATTTATTCCATATTTGATGATGCAAAAGGATTCTTTGAAGTAATCTATAGGGCAGTACTTAGCAGATGCCACTTTGGCTGAAATCAACAACTGAGTGATCTGGTAATTAGTCTCAGATACTTCAACCTGTTGTTTCTGGACCCCTGATGATACATGGATTTCTTCTAAGGAGTCTGTAAAAACAAGAATTATAAGGTTCTGATTTGCTGTGCAGGATATCTGTCTTCTGTGAGTAATTTTAAGTACTCTGTAAATTAAAAGGGAATGTCCCTCTACATAATAGTTTTCAGTTCCTTCTCTCCCCAGATAATGTGGTTGACATAGAGATATATTATATAAATGTAATTAAACATGCAATGGCTTCCTCTCTTCTTGAGTTTTAGGAAGATTTTCTTTCTCTTCCTTCTTCCCCCACAGCATTCCATACTATTTAGAAAGCATTTGTTAATAGATAGATTAATCTGTATATAAGATCCTAAGAATGAGATGGATATCTGAGGTCTCTCCATTCTTCTAGAAATAGACAACAAGCAGTACTTACATGTAGTCAAGTGATTCAATTTTAAAGAGACTATCCCAGTGGAGAATAAAGAAATTATTTATACTTTACTCCCCAAATTATTTGGCAATTGCTCATTTTGCTTTCCAAGTCTGCCAGTTTTATCAGTACTTATCCTAGTCCTTTACAGAATTCTCTCACTTCAGCAACTCCAAGGGTAATTTTGACACAGAATGAACTGACACAGGACAGACATTTGCTCTCAGAAAAGAGGAAGGTTATATTAACCATACCAGCAAGTGTTCTACTACTTCCTTTATTCCTAAAGTACTAGTTTGCCCAAAAAGAAGGTCAGAGGAAGAAGGTTTGCAGACATATTGTTTCACATCAGAGGATACACTTCAGATCAACCTAGGAGTAGTCAGAGTACCATAATAAACACCACAGTTTTCATCTGGCTGTTAATTTCTACATGACATTCTGCAAGCAAATAGGAGCTCACTTCTCTTGCTCCAAGTAGAAGCCATTCGTTTCTCAGCAGGACCTAGCTCAGTGCCCCATTACTGAATCTGTTCGACTGCTAGGTTGTTGCAGTGTGAGCAAAGTGAGCATGCACTTGCCTTCAAAACAGAAGAGAAATGCACTCTTTTTGTCCCTGGGCAGAATTACTCACTCCTCTGATTAACAGAAAAGGATAAATACTACTTTTCCTCAGAGCAGTTAGAGAAGAAGAAAAAAAATACTGGAAAGTGTCTTGAAAAAATTAATATGCATTACAAGATTAAGAGTTAGATATTTNCACGTGCATTGCCTATTTCTTATGCAAAAAACAGCTTCCAAGCAACACTGTGTAGTAACTTATTTCTGCTTTTCCCAATTAAAGAGAATTAAAATGCCACATTTAATTTATTGTAGGCAAAGGTACATAAGCCTTTGGAAAGCCAGGGAACTTTATTGGTGGCTGTAGAAAGCTCTAAAACTCTTTTTCTATGGTTAAAAGGCCCACCATCTTCCATAGATAATGCCAAGAATTTGTAAGAGAATTTGTACTGTCCTTGAGTTCAGGGGTTACTAAGAGCATTTTCTTACCCAGAGCGGTCACTGCAAGCAATNTATGCCACGCAATTTCCCCTTTTTCGTTTCACAGATAGCATTCTCGCTTTATACAACACACTTAAGTCAGTTTTGAGCATAAAATGTTGTTCTTTCTCCTTAAAGTAGGGGCAATAGGAGACAGAAAAACAGGTGTATAACCTTTACTGAAGAACATGCAGTTTGCTGTAAACTCTTAACAAAACCAAGTGATTTCCCCAAATGCTTAACAACAGACACTGGACTGCACAAGACAATTACATATGTTTTAATCATGGAGAGCCCTCTGAATCTGCATGTTTGACCTGAAGGCTATTAAGCAATGTTTAAAGGAAATATATGAGAGGCAAGATGAAGTAGATGAATGAATATTAAAGGGGAGAAGAGGGTCATATTTATGTAATTCACATAAGTTGCTCCTACTATGACCTCAAATAGCATCACCTTTTCCCCCTACTTTCATAGAAGTAAAAGGGAATTCTTTGGATTTTATATGAAATATGACACGTGCATTGCCTATTTCTTATGCAAAAAACAGCTTCCAAGCAACACTGTGTAGTAACTTATTTCTGCTTTTCCCAATTAAAGAGAATTAAAATGCCACATTTAATTTATTGTAGGCAAAGGTACATAAGCCTTTGGAAAGCCAGGGAACTTTATTGGTGGCTGTAGAAAGCTCTAAAACTCTTTTTCTATGGTTAAAAGGCCCACCATCTTCCATAGATAATGCCAAGAATTTGTAAGAGAATTTGTACT
>VWZN01017017.1:1115366-1131148 GCA_013396955.1 Regulus satrapa
TTAATGACCTCTCAAAATTTATCCTGGGGCTAATCAGAGACTTGCTGTGTTGTGCTGGCTAAATCTATCATGGTATTGAATAATTCACAGCCTGCCTTAAAGGCTCCAGACTAGGTGATTTACCCCATATTAATGGGATGCTTCTGCATTTTAATAGGCTTATGTTAATGTTTTACAAAATGATAAAGCATTCTTCTGAACTCTCCAGTGACAAGGGATGATGGTATGAACCTCATAATTCTAGCAAAGGACAGCCAATAATGTCAGATTTACGAGTGTTGCTACAGCATCTGTTGTAAGCTTGAACAAGACCAAATCGTTTTGTTGAGACTCACCCCTATTCTGACTGCACAAGTGGCTTTTCCCAACCTGTCTGATACTTATATGAAAGTAGTCAGGCACAGGCGAAAAGGTAGAGCTTTCTGAAAGCAGAACTAACCTTTCCAAAACTGTTTTAGTGCAGAGGTTTTAATATCTCTTTGAGAAAAGACCAAGAGGAGAACGAGAGGGATTTCGTTGCTCTAAGGTAGGAATTTCAGAGAGCAGTGCTCATGAGTGGGGTCATATTTTTCCATTTGAAAGGGAGACAGCTTGTCAGCAGAGCTCCATGTGTTAGGCATATGTTGGGTGCCGAGAATTGTAAAATGCAGGTCAGGTGATAGGAACACTCACACCACTTCCCTCCAGCTGTATGGCACCTCTATATCTCAGCTGCTCAACAGATCACAGGAGTGATTTCCCCACTGGGATTTCCCCAACCTCTCAAGGGAAAAAATGAATGACATTTATCTATTAAAACCTGTTTATGTGCTTATGTGAGAAGGGAGTTAAAGATGTGGGGGAAGCCACAACATCTCTTCAATAGCTGATTGTAGTGGCATCCTTGTACCAACATAGGATGGAAATAAAAGGGAAAAATAATCCAGCCCTGGGCCTTCTGGTAGATGGCAAGTTGGGAAAGGAACTCCAGTTCTGCTAAATGCAGACTATTATATATGAGAGGGTGGGGGAGGTGAAGTTCTTACCCTGCTGACACCAGTTAACTCAAGCCTTTGAAAAGGGGATGTGCTGGCAGGTTGTATGGAAGATGGTGGCTTCCCATTTTCATACAAGGAAAGGCTAGAGAAGAGGGGGGAAAAGGGAAAAAAGGCAGAGAAATGGAAATAGGGAATGAACAACAGTACAGAAACTTAACATAAAACAAAGTGTGCGGCATTATTGAAGTGGTGTACCATATCCTACTGCTGACAGGAAAAACAATTGCATTTATTGATTAAAAACCCAATTTTTTGTTGCAAAAGGCAAAAATAATTTCTTACATGATTTCATGTTTCATAATTCCTCTGACAGGAAAAAGAGGGCAACACCTAATAGAGAAAGCCATCTAGAAATACTAAGATATTGAACATTCAGGTGCTCACCTATCAAAGAGAAAACTCAGTTTTAGCATGTGGCTTGCAGCAAAGATCCAAGCCTTCACCTCACATATTCCAACCCAGTTCCTCCATGCCATGATGTAGAAGCCATCTCTACCACAATGAATATGCAATGCACTGTGGAACATCTGCTGTTAGTTTTTAAATGGACTGTCAGCAATTACAAAATACATGTGGGAATTATAAAACCCAGGTTTTCATTCAGTGTTAATTTAGATAACCATGTTAGCCTCTAGCTTACTGGCTGCTATGAGGTGGGGCTGCTTGTTTCCAGAAAATTCAGTCTGTACCTGAGAGATTTCCATGACAGCTGGACAGTTTTGTTACGATTGTCACTGCAAAAGTATTCACCAGTTCTTCTGGACACTTTTAAAAAGATAATACAGAATTATTTTTCACACCTCATGAAACTGAACTGTGGAGACTGTGGCTATAGTTCAGAAAGAGACACAAGAAGTGACTGAACATTTAAAAGGGTAACCATAGCATCTGGAATTTACATTATTGCTATTAATACAGAAGCTGGAAGAAACTAAATCTCATGCTTCAGATTTTAAGCCAATCTTAGCTACTAGGTATTAGTAGCAGATTATCCTATCACTGCTTAATTTAGGGTCTCAGGAATCTGCTGGACCATCTGCTGCAATCAGACAGGAAACTGAAGTATGAAATCATGTTGGTATTTATGTTCTTCTCTACCTACAGCATGTGCAAAACTTAAAAACAAGCTGTGAGAATTAAACCATGCACGTGGCTGATGAGAACATTGTTACATATGTGCCTCAGATTAAATATCTACATTTGAAAATGTGGGCTGTAACATAAATCTACCACTGTAATGAAGAAGCCACAAGATTATTCAGGTACAATGACATCCTGAATCACAGAGAAGGACCAAAAGCAATCTCAGTAGAGATCCTATTCCACCTCCCAGGCCCCGAGAGTGGAGTAGATCAGAAAGAGCAGCTGATGTGCCTTCCCAGGCAGGTTCTTTGTACACTGCATTAGAGCAATGTCCTTTTTTTTCAAATGTTCCCTCATGTTCCGTATGTGATCTACTACATCTTCCAGGTCATTTTCTGCAGAGCTGTTACTAATGTTCAGATCTATTCTGTGCTTGTGGAGCTGATTCTTCTTGTGTAAGAGCAAAACCTTTACTCATCCTTACTCAAACACATTCCACACTTTCATGTCACTCAGTGTTTTGTCACGACTTCTCCAAATTCTCACCTTCCCTCTTAATTCTTTGTGGTCCCTCTTAGCACTGCATTATCTGCAAATGGAATAAATGCAGTTCCTATTCTAGTGTAAAGGCCCATGACAAAAATCATCTGCATCAAATGGACACCTTATAAGTGCAAAGATGAACTAAAAATCTTCAAAGTTGACTTGCCATTTTCTTAGCAACTGCAGTCAAACCAGCTCAAACTTGAAATCCATAAAATACAGATTTAAAAAATTATTTCGCTCGCTAAGCACTTGTTTGTTGCAGTTAAAAATCAAACATTCATTTAATTCTAAAGTCAAACTGAGTTAATATCAGGAGCAAGTGACGTATTTCTCTCTGAGCACTAGTCAACTTAAACAACAGTCCTACAAAAACAGCTTTACAGAAGAAATTAGTTGCTTTCTCAGAATAAGTGAAGCAAAAAGCTTGTTATTTCCTCACTCAATCTTTTGCATACAACATATGTATTGTCAATATAACCCATGATTTTCAGGGTCTGCAGAATTTAAATGCATCTATATTTTGCAAAAGCATCCTTAAAACGTACTTTCAAGACACAGATTGCTCAGGAGCAGGAATCATTTAGGATTGTATTAGATAATAAGAGCCTACAATGGGGAAGAAACTTTACTCTGTAGTTCAAAGACTTTTTTATCTTTTCTAATACCAAACTTTCAGGAAGTTGTCCTTCTCCTCATGGTCAAATGCACTTGACTTTGGAAATAAATGATTTTATTTCTTTACACTTATATAGCAAATTACAAATCCTCTCCACCAAGCTGGATAGAAAAAAATATTATACGTTTTAGATAGAGTTTCATAAAGTAGTAGAACAGCAACCATCATTCTGAAAGAAAAGTCAGAAAAATGGGAGTTTAGGAATGCAAGCAAAAAACCTTCTTACTGGATCTTGTGTTCTTCACTGATAAGAACATGAGTAAAAATTTCTTTCTGTTCTGTGTTTGCAAGTTCTCTTAAAGTGTAAGAATATATTTGGTGTCTCTGTACCCTAACAGGACTTATAGAATATTTTTTTTCAGCATTACAAGGATTAATGAGATATGCTGTTTAAGTGGAAAGCATGATGACAGTAATTTTTGTTTTAGTATCTCAACAATGATGACTTAATACTATTCTTCACTCAGTTTCTTAGCTGAAGCACTTGGTAACCCTGTTCAATCATCTATATAGTAAAATCCCTTATTTACAAAAACAAAACTTATCCTGATTAAATTGTTTCTTTTTAAGCAGAGATGAACTATTTTCACTGTGGGTCTTCAACACTGCTGAAATATAACTAAGCAAATGTCAAGAAATGGCAAGAAGCATCTGAAGAAGCTACTAAAGTTATGAGTGGGTTTGTGTAGTTTTAAATTCCGCATCTTTTCCATTCTGAGTGGCAACAGAGTGAAGACTAATTCTTGTTGCATGGATTATGTTGTAACCAATCTATTTTTCATAGGGCCCTCCAAAGTAAAAGATGACTTAATTTAACACATTATGTAAAACAAACTCTAAAATAGGATCACCAACTACTTCAGCTACAGTGCCCCAAAATGAGCAATGTTTGCCTGAGAACCTGAAGAGACCTTGTTCTATAGCATTACAGAGCAGAAGGCCTTTTAGCTGTAATACCTTTGGATAGCTGTTCTGGTCAGGCCAGTACACTCTGGCCTGCACAGAGGAACCTAAGTTACACCTGGTGTTTTTAAAGTCCTACCACAAAACAAAACATCAAAGATCACTATCTTTTTTTCAGAGTGTTTTTAGCACTCTGAGTTGTCACTTCAGGTAAGGGACCCTTTTTTGTGTTTATAGGACACCTAATAAAACAGGGCCATTGGATTAAAAGGTCAAAGAATTTTCAGAATTGAAATAATAAAAAAATAATGGCTACAGTAATGTGTTTCACAGAACCAACCTACAGACCCCAAAGAACCTGGCTAGAATGGCTGAGCCAGTAGAGAGCAGGTGATAATTGATTTCTTATGTCTGCCCAGTTTATGCTAAGACTTAGAGCAAATCTTCTTGCTGCAGCCTTAGCTCAGTATTCCTTTACTTAATCACCATGGACAGAGAACGGATCATCCTTTTTCTTTCTGAAGCAGCCTTTTTATGCTCTTGGAGACTGTTAATTCAAGTTTATTCACTCTTCTGTTTCTTGCTGTCAGCAAGACCAATTCACTTGGTCTTTCTTTGAAGGTTATGTGCTGTAGACTTGTGCTTATTCTCATTGCTCTCCCCCAATAGACTTTTAAGTGTTCATTTTTTCCTTAAGTGCAATGGTCTCTTCTTGACCAAGCAGGTCAAGCAGAATACTGTTAGCTATAGAAGGTTTCCAGAAAGCTGATAAAGTAAATTCTGTTAAAAGTTAAGCAGCAAAAGAAAAGCTAGAGGAATGATAGTCATTAGCAATGCCTAGAGTACTGTTTACTGAGGTTAACACAGGAATAGGAGTATAGAACCATAAAATTTTTAAGGTTGGAAAATCTCTCAAAGATCATGGAGTTCAATCATTAACCCAGCACTGCCAAGTCCTCCACTGGACATGTCCAGTGTCTCCAAGTGTCAGATCTACATGTTTTTTACATACCTCTAGGGATGGTAATTCCACAATTTCCCTGGGTATCTTGTTCCTATGCTTAACCACCCTTTCCATTATTAAATTTTTCCTTATATCTAATCAACTTTTCCCCTTGCACAACTTGAAGCCATTTCATCTCTGTCACTTGTTACCTGGGAGAAGAGACCCCCAGCTCACTACACCCTCCTTTTAGGTGATGGTAAAGAGTGGTAAGGTCTCCATGAGCCTCCTTTCTCCAGGCTAAATAGCGCCAGCTCCCTCAGCCACTCTTCATCAGCCTTGTGATCCAGACCCTTCCCCAGCTCCATTGCCCTTCTCTGGATGTGCTCCAGCCCCTCAATGTCTTGTAGTGAGGGGCCCAGAACTGAACAAGTATTTGAGGTGTGGCCTCACCAGTGCCGAGTACAGGGGAAAAATCAGTGCCCTGGTCCTGCTGGCCACACGGTTCCTGATGTAGGCCAGGATGCCACTGGCCTTCTTGGCCACCTGGGCACAGTCTGGCTCTTCTTCAGCCAGCTGTCAACCAGCACCTCCAGGTCCTTTTCTGCCAATGATTGGCATGCTTGTGTGAGAACTGCCAGGTAAACACTCTGCCTGCTCTGAATAATCTCAAGCCTCCCGGGGACAGTAAAGATAAGAAACCAACATTCCTACCCTAAAAGCAGACTCCAGCCAATACAGTTTAATAGGTAGATCTCATCTCCAGTGCCACATCAGTACCTCGATATAATGAAATGCGTAATCCCTTCACCTCTGCCTATTTCTAACGCTGTCACCAAACTGCAACAGCTTAGGTAGCTCAGAAAAGTCTCTTTGTTCTTTTTTCCTAAAATTCAACCATTTTGGAATTGCTCTGCTATGGGAAAAGAGTACTAACTGAAGGCTTCCTAGCAATATTTCAGTGAATAACAGAGGGAATTACTGTTATTTCCAAAAGAAGAAAATTTGATACAAGTTTAATGAGATAAAATGAGTCCAGAGATTAAATAAAAAGTTCCAGAGAGACTACAAGTGAGTTTATAAATAATATTGTTGATGGTATGCCTACTGGACAAGTTAACACAGCAAAAGATATCTAAAGAAATGAAAATAACAGAAGACTGAGATAGGTTTGCAGACACTTGAGAAAAACTGTTTCATAGGGAAAAGTCAGCAAGACAGTCTGCTTTAAAATTTGTAATCAGTACATTTTTGTTTGTTGATGACAGTTAGGTAAGTGGACAGCCAAACTCACATTGATACAAGTGACTGTGAAGTGATATACACTTAAAATACCTGAGGCAGAGCAATGAAAAGGGCAAGATGCAATTAAGAAAATAAAGCACATGAATAGTAATGCTTTTCTCACCCGGTGAGAACGCATGCATTGTTGACATACTGTGATAGCTACAGATGGTACCTGGAGTAGGAAATGTGTGAGAGGTAGTGGCAAAATATAAGCATTTGTAGGACTCTTGTGAAGAAAGTCTGATTTTCAAAGGTGCTTTCAAGCCAGGAGTATTCAACCCTATAAGTCAATTGGAGAAGATGGGAGATGAAATTTTGTTCTTTAATTACAAATATGTTAATGATAGCAAAAGGGAACTCACCTGCTATTTAATCAGACTGCCACTGCTCTACTATAAGGGTTTACTTTGAGATCATGTTAGGTAGTTTTCTTGTCTTAAAAATGAATTAGAAGTAAATTTCAGTTTGTCTCATACTTTATTTCACAATATTGGTAGATCTTTAAGCTTAGCTAAATAAATTGGAATAATGAGCACAATAATTAGGGACTTGAATTGTCTGAGAAATTACATTCTCATCTGCATAGAACACAAGCCAAAGAGGAAAACAATTCATGTCTAACACCTATCAATGCATGCAATAATACAATGTATACATCACTATGCAATAACATTTGGGGTTCTATACCTCCATGATCTCACTTCAGTTTTATTTGCCTTGGAGTTAACAAATTATTAAATAAGAAACTCAATAACAAAACTTGCATAAATACCTGCTCAGATTTTTATTCTAGAAGAAAAGGCTGCGATATTTTTTGCCATTTAGAAAGGATTTAGCAACAACCTTGATAAAGCAGTAGCTTCTGCTTTCATGTTTGAGACCAGTGGCATTTAGCAAAGTCTCTAGGCAAACTAAAAAAAGAATTGTTGGTATAATGCAGTCACCTTCAGCAGTGCTTCCACCACCATCTCTTTTAGCCACCACCCCAATTACCTCCCTCATGTATTCTAGCATCTGACAAGAAAGGAGCCCCAAAACACACACCACAGTCCATGCTTCCTCTTTCATTTTCCAAATAACACTTAGATCTAGGTATGACCTAATAGCATGTTGTAGATGTTGCCTTCTCAGAGAAGGGGTTACAGGCCTCAGAGGAGCAAAAATATCTATGAGAAATCATTTAACTTGAATCAATGTTTTCCTGAAAAAACTAATAGTTTGCTGTTTTAATGCACTTGCAGCTTCTTCCCATAAGATCATTCTTAAGATCAGCCTCTCAGCCTCAACAATACATCACATCAAGCTCCCATTTGCTTCCTGCTGTACAGCAGTTCAGGGGCAAGAAGCATATTCTTCTTGGACATTCAAAGGTGCTCCATTCCCACAGCACTTCTAACCCCTTATGAGAAAGGAAGGTCCTGAGTTTGTTCCAATGACACCTCACCTAGACCGTGTGCTCTAGTGTGGAGACAGGATCTCATCCATTAGCCTCTGACCCTCTTCTCAATAACTCAAAATGTTAGCATTCAGCCTTATTCCTTCTACAACTCAGGATGAAATAAGTAATCCTACAACAAAACCAAGCAAAGTTGTTGGAGTAAGAAAATTGCATATGATTTTTTGCTCTCAAGAGCTGCTATATTATGTGACTGGGGAAAGAAGAGGGGATTTTCAGGAAACAAAGGATAAGTAAATACAAGCATAAATCAGATAGCAAGCAAATGTCAGTATTTGTTGGCTTATTTCAACACAGGAATTTAAATTGATGACTTCCTGGGCTGCAGATTAAAAGGTTACAGAGGATGCAGATAATCTTTCATGCAGAGCATGTTGGAGACTGGGAATTCACTCTCCAGTATTTGACATACCAGTGTTAAACCCTCATGTTAGCTCTTGGGAACTATTCCAACCCAAGGTAAACAGCCTGCTTGTCTCTTAACAAGCATCTGGACAACAATTTACAGCAATCTCAGGCTCATGTAGAAGGGGGTCCTGCTTAAAGTGGGTGTGCTATTTTCTGGATGGGACACTGGAGCAGATTTAAATAAGTTGTACTGAATGAAATTAAACAAATGTTTTCAGCAAATTATAAAATTATTTAAGCAAGTTGAATGCAATCAGATAACTTTCCTAATTGATCATACACTATAAACTATTTTCATGCTTAGCCAAATCTGTATTTATACTTTCCAGGTATCACTCTCAGCAGTAAATTATTCATATATTCCTACACATAAATGACCATTTAAATTTTGCATGTTTCAAAATTCCTTTGCAATATTTTTAGAACATTCTAAAGAGATATTAAGATTGATATGGATATTGATTTCATACAAGATATTGACTTGATACAAGAAACATACCTTGTGTTAATGTAACTTATCCTATAGATTCTGTAAACTAGTATGACCATCTAAAAATATTTAGTCCCCTTTTCTTCAAAACTAGCTCTATAAAAATTGTGCTGCTCATAAGCACCTTCAATATTGGATTTGGGTACATGGGTTAGAAAGGAAAGACCTTTGTTTTCTCTTTTTCCTCATGGATATATAGATCCTTTCCCTGATTTTGCCTAGTTGGATTTTAGCTGTCTCAATTCATTTTATCTCGATGCTAGTGTCCCCAGGAACTAACATGCTCCTAAGCTCTCTGTTATTGTATCACTAGTTTTTAAAGCAAGACTTGAAACAATTTAGAATTTTTAAAATGGAGGTACACAGTAACCACTATTTAGCTGAAACTGGACAGGATTTTCACCAGGCAGAATTAGTATCAGAATCTCTATTCACTTCAGAAAAAATGAAATTCAGCAAGGACATAGTAAGATCTATGAGAAATCCATATTTACACTCAAAACCCACTGAAATTAAATTATTGCTGCCTTTATAGCAGGAATCAAGTAAAAACAGAGAGAAACTGTAGATAGAAATACTCCCATGAATGCAAAAGTTGTTGAATATGATTAATAATTACCAATAACTTCTTTAACATATGCCTGTAATTTTTCAAGGACTAAGGTTAACCATAGTTTCTAGTATTTATTGTTTCCTATTCTTTCGAGAGATTAACGACTGCAAAACATTTGTCTCATTTTAACTGGCAAAAAAAAGAAAACCATGAAGATTGCTCCCCAAATACTTTTTTTCCAGACTATAAGACAAGTAAGGTTAAAAAACAGGAGTAAAATTGAACAACAGGAGGGGGAGTATGAGGCACTGTTTAATGCCTTTGGCATTATTTCTTTTAGCAGTGAATGCTAAGCAATGCTTCAAACTGAGATTACAGTTGAGCAGGCAGAAAAGGAAAATATCATTTTGTCTGTGAAGTTCTCAGAAGGAGGAACCTGTCAAGAGATAGAGAAATAGGTCACATAAAAGTTAATGAAAAGTAATAAATGGAATACAATGTGCCACGATGCTTCATCTCAATTAAAAGTTCACTTGCTGAATGCCATTTAAATTGACAGATACCCAGCTCTTATCAACCTGCCTATTTATCGTCTTTGCATTTATAAAGGCTGCTGTTTATTCCACTGGGTAGCCTCTGGAATCCTCCTGTTGCACTTCTTAGTCAATAATAATTGAAGTGTAAAGAAGTGAAATGCCAGGATTCATAGGAAAATGTTTCATGGGAAAATGTTTCCTTATTACAGATGTTTGTGTGCTTCAGAATAAACTGACATTAGAGGAAGGCTGGATTTTAACTTCTAGCAGTGTCTGGCATTACACTGACATGAACTAATGATTGCTCTTTGACCACAGCAATGCCATCACTTCAGTAGGCAGTTCCAACACCCCTTTTTAGGAATTAGAAAAAAAAAAAAAAGAAAGCAGTTTGGAAGGCAAGATAGGGAACATGTCATATCTGCATGGCATTCTACACTGCTGCACCACAGTTTCCCACACAGAGGCATGATGAGAATAATGAACTTGCTGAAAGGGCTATCCTGTGCTTACTGTTGGGTTACAGCTTCAATGCTACATTACCCTGTTGCAAGAGGTGGGTTATAGTTTATAGAGATGGCTTGAGCCACTTGTAGATGAGACAAAGTTTTGTAGCTCTTTTTTATGGGAGGTTAAGGCTTTTCTATGGTTCTTAAGGCTGAAGGTAAAACACAGAAGAATACCATAGGTACTACTAAAACTTGCAGCATGCTGAAGAGAAAATGTGCATCAGAAAGATGCACTTTTTGGGTTGCATGTGAACTCATTCTCTCCAGGTGAGCTGTCTGTCTCAGAGCTCCATGTTTGTGTACATATCATCCCTCTTCTTAGGTTAAGTACTTCATAAAACTAATTTGTCTCATAGTGGGAGACAGTGTCCCCTTAACTGATTGCCCCTAAGTCCTTGACCTTGCTCAGGAAATGAGAGCTTTGGTGTGTAGCTCTCCTTCAGTGCCAGGATCTCAACAGTATTCCCTTCAACTCCACAGTAAATTCCTGCATTGTGTAAGAATTATGGAGCACCTTTCACTTCCCATGTTAGAGCTGTGCCACCGAGCTGCCTAAACTGCCAGCTACCAAGAGGGAGTCTGACATTGCGGGAAGGGTCCCTCACTACAAGGTGGGAGGGAAGAATATTGATCTCTGTTTTGTGATACAAGGATGGATGCCAGAGTGCCAAAAGCACACCAAATACAACAGAAACACACTGGGTGTTCAGGAGTTCTAGTGACTAGGAGCAGAGCTGTGGCAGGTTCTGGTTATTTCTTTGCTCAGGATGGGAAACAAGTGTGCATATGTGGAAGTCTAAATGTGGGCACCAAACACTTCCATTGCCAAAGTTTTAATTAATAGGATGCTTCATTTTAGGCAAGTGTGCAGGTGTTTCAGGCACGGTGAGAGGCTGGAATATATGAGAGACTTTCAGAGTAGTCTCTCCTGGGGGCAGACAGTGCACATCAGTGGCTAAGAAGAAAACATAACTCAAGAGATTAATCAGTGAAAGAAAATAAAATCTCACACTTCCATGGCTCCAGTTTACAGCAGTGGGTGCTACTCTGATATTCAGGCTGGCAAACATCAATCAAATCCAGGAATACCTCTTAAAATTGTATAATGGCAAAAGTATGCAGACATATTTTCAGAGAGATTAGATATGAAAAATGAATAACTGTTCATCCTTAGCTCACAAATGTACAGAAATATACATTGCTGCCATGCAAACTTAAATATCTGTGTTTGGGATTTAAAAAAAAAATATACCTGTGTCTGAAGGTCTGATCCTGAATCAGCTGTTTACATTTAACTGTCCCAATATCTTTATTTTTTAAGGACTTGAGCAATAAGGATTTTGCACTGAATTCTTGTTGATTCTTACTTGTTCAGCATTGTTGAGAAATTAAGCACTTTGGGTAGCTGTCTCCTCTCCTTACCTAAAGCCTCGGGCTGTTAAAAGCATGAAAAATAATGCATTAGGGTTATTTTTAAAATGTTTCTAAGTGGAATTTGTGCTCAGTTAATATTTAAGTACTGCCTACAATGCACATAATAAAATGGGAGCGTGCTTTAGAAAGCCCTGATTGAATGTGCATGTTGGCTGGTGCTCTGCTAGCCTAATGCAATTTGGTTTTGACATAATGTAATGGAGCACAGTGATGAAAAACAGCTACCCTAATAAGGTTCCTCTTTTCACAGCTTATTTATTTTTGGCCAGAGAAGCAGTGTGCTTCTCTCTCCCTCTCTTTCTTTCAGTGCATGTAATCTCAAAATAATTAGCTAAAATTACTTTTCTTTGTGTCTTAATTAAATCAAATCTAAGTAACAGACTATTACTTTTGCATTGCGAAACCATAGGGGCATATTTTCACCTCATATATACTCTCAGCACAGAAGTCAGCCAAACAATGGAAAAATCTACAGCAGCAACAACTTTACTGAAGAAAAGGCCAGCAGGAGCTGACTGCCCTGTAGGTGCTCAGAAGAGAGCTGGCTGTGTTCCATGCTCTTTCAGTTGCCTGATCTTTAGCATCAGATCAGGCAGATCAGACTGTGCTGTGACTTGTGTAAGGTGAATTAATGTTCAAAAGAGAATTGCATCAGGTTAACAAATTAATTTCTGCTTGATTCTGGTTTTGAACACAGGTTTCTAGGGTGAAAGCCTAATGCATTAACTCAACACATCAAGCACATCTCATTATGCAGAAGTTAATATTAATACACTCAATTTCCTACATTTTTAAGGAATCTGATGCTTTTGGGGACTTTTTTTCTTCTCATGCTAATTGTATGATCTGCATCTTTTATCTAAAATGTAGTTTGCATCAAAAAATTCCTTTCAACAAAAACAACCACCAGGCACTTAATAAAATTTCAGATCATCTAGGAAGCAAGGGAGGTAAGTTGTGGCAGAATAGAAGAGGATGCTATTTTCATTCCCGGTGGGCAGCTAAGCTAAGCAAATGAGAATTACCTACTGAATTGTGTGCATTTTCTCTTGGAAGAGAAATGCTTTTTCACTTTAGAATTGGATGCAACTATCCTCTTTCTCTCCCAGACACATGCATACACACCTGGCGATAATCCTGGCCTTTTCAGGATGCTTTTTATGTCACAGCAGGGAAAAAAAGTTAAGAAAAAACCCTGTAAATGTCCTGGAAAAGCATTCCTGGTATAAAACTGTTAAGCCCCCAGCATAGTGAATATTCCGTGACACTCCAACCTCAAAGACTAAAGGATGTGTCCAAGGCCATGTCAGAATTACACTGTGCTGAAACAACTAAGATGGTTGGAAGCAATAATTTCATATCATGTATAGAGATGTAGGAAGAAGTGTAGGGAACCTTAATGAGCATTTAAATAAATGGCATTTAAATAAATTAATGATGTACTCTGTATACAAACAAGAGAAGCTGATGTTTCAGCAATGATGGGCCTGATTGTTTTTAATTATGATGAAGCCGGAATTTAATAGTTTATGTTAAGCTTTTTAAACCAAATTTTCAGTAAGCTTGTTCATGTAGAAGCATAATGCTTTTACTGGCATGTTCAGCTATGTGGAGGTATGTAGATACTGGTTACATTTAAATTGTTTACCAAACACATGCTCCTGGACTGTTCCACCAGCAGGTTTCATTCAGGCAGCAAATGTGACCCTTCACACCTACGTACCTGCTTCCTTCACAAACAAACCACATATCTGAAGGAGGACAGGAAATGTGTCTGGGTCTCTCATGGACATGTCACAAAATGTCTAGCAGCTTAATACACATGAGCTGAGAACTGCCTCTGGCTCAGTTAATCTAGACACAGCCAGTGCCATTTTCCTGTCTGCTGCACCTGCAATGAAGGGTAGTTTCTGTCCTTCTGTGGTGATAGCTGTGAGGCAACTGTCATTTTATGAGAGCAATTGGTGCAACATATTAAGAGAGCAATTTTAACACAGATACATTACTTTTATCCTTTTTTATTTATCACTTTTATAGATCTTTATATTGATGGTCTGAAAAAAGAGTGGATACTTTTTGTGTTTAGAAAAACCCATCTATTTCCATATAGCAAAGGGAAAACAGAAATGTTAACCCTATCCGGTAGATTCAAAAAACTCATTAATATTATTTTACAATGTGGTGTTAGGAAAGCATTAGTCTTGACCAAGATACTGCAGAGAATTGATTCCCATATCATTTCTAAGTGACTATTAAAATTCAGATAATTTGTCTGAGTTGATGAAGTAATCTCAAGAGCTCAAAGGGAAGATGTTAAGCCAAATAAGAGGACAGGTATTAAGTTGCTCAAAAGGCAATAAAAAGATAATCTTTTATTTACTTTCCTTGTCTCTCAAGTGTTGCTTTTAGTCCCTAAAATCTGTTACAGACAAAAGTAAATTAGACGATCTTTTACTAATCAGGGAATCATGGGATCACAGAATGGCTTGGGTTGAAAGGGACCTTAGAGATCATCTCGTTCCAACCCCCCCTGCCATAGACAGGAATACCTTCTACCAGACTGAATTGCTCCAGGCCCCATCCAGCCTGGCCTTGAACAGTTCCAGGGATGGAGCATCCACAGCTCCTCTGGGCAACCTGTGCCAGTGCCTCACCAATCTCACAGTAAAGAATTTTATACTGATACCTAATCTAAATCTCTCCTCTTTTAGCTTAAAACAGTTCCTCCTTGTCCTAACACTACCTGCCCGCGTAAAAATCACTCTCCCTATTTTGTATAAGGAGAGTACCGAGAGGCTGCAATGGGGTTTCCCCAGAGCCTTCTCTTCTCCAGGCTGAACAACCTCAGCTCTCTTAGCCTGACAGAAAATATCAATATAGCATTTGTGCTTATTTGTAACAAACTGCCGTATGAAGGCAATTATGTGGAATTTTAGTGTTATATTTCTATATTACAGCAAATAAAGGTTCTGCAATAGGAAAAATTGCCAATTTACCTTCCTGTCTGGAAGTGGGTCAGAAATAATTTTTCTGTCTTACTCGATAGCAAAAGTCACAAAATTACCCCCCAAAATACATCTAAAAACCCATATTGAGACACTGTGATAGGACAGAGACATGTTACATTGTGATCCACTTCAAACAAAAAGGTATTTATGCTTTGAACATAAAGTTTTTGGCAGCATAACATTCATGAAAGCTGATATAATTTAAGGATAAGTGTCATTCTGGGAGGCCACTCCCACAGGACCTATTGGTTAGAACTTGACACAAAACATATTTTGCATTTTGTAGGTAGCGAAATGTCCTCCTAATTTAAAGGCTGTGTTAAAACATCCCACGTTCAGAATCAGGATCTTGCGTTTTGCCCATCTGAGGAACATATAATTGTGTTTTCACAAAATTCAAAAGTGACAAGAACTATGAAACCTGACTTCATAAGGATGTCTCCTGTGACTGGATTTGCTAACAACTCACACAGGGCCAGCTCCAGCTGATAGTCTTCCCAGCTGAGGTGCCTGTAACACTTAGACTGTCTCATATAGACTCCCCTATTAGGGTAGAGTTCCTGTTACACTGGGCACTCCTTTTACAAGGCTGCTCAAGCTGCCTCTTGTCTGCCTGCTGGAAACTGTGTAGACCATAATGCATTTGAGACAACTACCCCTTCCAAATTTTTAAGCATTCAGACAACTTCTGCCAAAGTCAGTAGGCTCAGATCAGACAGACACAGAGAGGGACACTGTGTAAGTCTTATTATCTCCTGAAACTAATTAAAAAGGAGCTGCCATGCCCCAGTAGGATTTTGACAGGACAGACCCGGCTTCATGTTCCGCTGATCAGCTGCAGCACATCTCTCACTGGTTCCTGACAGACACTACAGCAATGCCATGAGACCGTTAATTACAGAAGGTGAAAGGC
>VWZN01017017.1:1131829-1166643 GCA_013396955.1 Regulus satrapa
CTAAAGAAGCCTAATCATGCATGGAGAAAGTGCTGTAGTGTAAAAGTTTCCATTTATAAATTGCACAGTCTTTGTGCAGAATTGCTGTACCTCCTACAAGGCAATTTTAGTATAAAACCTGACAATGATTCAAATCTCTAGCTATAATACATTTTTTTATAACCTTTCCATCACCTGCTGCCACAACACATTTCTATAACAAGCAAATTCCATGGATGTTATCATGACAGATTTATAAATGAGTTGTGCTGTGATCGTGTCACAGAAGATGTGCTTATTAAGCCAAGGGGTGATGCAAGTATTGAGCTATTTGAAAAGCCAAGCCACTTCTATTTAAATCCTGAGAAACAGGCTCCGAGATATTAAGAACTGGTTTGACTGAGCAGTTTTCAACATTTGCATATTCCGTTAATTTCAGTATTAAAACACTGTCAAATTATATACTAGACTTTCCACTTGAAAAGTGGATTACAAAACATGAAATGTGATGGTCTTTGTCTAAGTCCTCAACGGACTGTCCCTGCATTAAAAAAATCAATATTTACTTTTCCAAAAAGAATTGCAATTGACAGTAGGTGATTAGGAAAAATGAAGTCTGAATTCTAACTGTATCCAGAGGCAGTAAATGTCCAGGAGGAAAGCATGAAATAATTTCTGAATCTCACTGTTCATTGAAAATTAAAAGCATTTCCATATTAGACATTAGTTACTTCAGGAAAATAAATCAGAGCTGAAATGAAATATCTGGTGCGATCCCCCTTATTTACAAAGTTCTGTTTCCTGAATATGCCATTGCACAGCAAGAGACAACATCTCTTTTCACCATTCCAAGGCCCCACAGCACACTGCTCTTAGCTCAGGATCACACTCCCAGAGAATTCCCACTTTCTTCTCCCATTACTTCCACGTACCTTTCCACTCAAAACAACACCCTCTGAGCTCCATTCACTCCTGTAATACCCATTTCTAAACGGCCTTACACGAACCTTTGCTGTGAGCAGTAGCATGGCCATCTTTTGCAATGGGAGATACTACTGTTTCAAAAGATGCTTATTTGTTTCCAAATACTTGTGGAAAAGGAACACATCTTTTCCCACTGTGGTTTCACTACGCTTTAAACCAGTCTTTCATAGGGTATATATATAGTAGCAGCAGCAGGGAGCAGCCTACACTTGAGGCTAGCAGTCTCACAGAATCACTGTGCAAATACGACTTAGTGCTTTCCTCCTCTTTCATCCAAGACTTAAGTTACTGGCACTGCCTCATGCCTGTCAAAAGACTGCTCTGTAAATCCATTTGGAGCAAAGAAAGGAAAATATAAGTAAAATGCACATGTTCACCAAGTCTGTTTTTTAACCTTTTGAACTCTAGAGAAGCTTTTTAAAGCAATCAGCTCCAAGTGCAAATGATACCCTGCTGCCGCTTATCCTCCTTTCCCAAGAAACCCATTTGCAAAGTATTATTTGTTTATTTCTCTCAGGATAGAAATAAGCACTGAACATGGGAATGTTAATACACTTCATAATGATAAACCAGGGGTTTAAATGAGCACAAAAACTTGCTGAGGCAAAGCAAATGATTTTAAAGCTCTAATAGGATTCCTTGCATGAATTTGAAACATATGCATATAAAGCACTGACCCAGGGCATTGACACTGCCATTTCTATTATCATTATGACTTTGCAAGTTGTGTCTTATTAATGAACATACACTGCAGTGCTTTACCTTTGTGAGACTTGCTGTACCTTCGACATCTCTCCTTTTTCTGAGAACCAGCCCCTATTAAATATAAAACTGCTGTGAAATGAGGTAATACCACACATAACAGGAAAAGCCCAGAGAAAAAGATCTGCATATTGACAGGACAGTCCCTCATAACACAATCAGAGACCTGTGCTGCGTGAATGAACAGTAGCAATCCACTATGGGCCAGGTGTGGTACCTCCCTAGGCAAAGAAGCAACATTGAATTACCCCTGCCAGCACTGCATAAGAGGGACCTAGAAAAGAAGTAAAGAATCACTGTTTATAGGCATGCAGACATTTGGTGTTCTTTCCCTTCACAGTCAGCCACCCAAACATGTTCATAGAGAGCACACACAAAAATCTTTCTCCTTGCAGAAGAGAATGGAGAAGATACACTGGTCACTGTACCAGGCTAATGCTATGGAAACACTCCGCCTTGCCAAGAGAGGAAGGTAGAGTAGAGCCAGCAAGCAAGTTTTGTTTCTGTAAATAGATGCAACAAAATTGCATGTACACAGAGTAAACCTCAGTTAAAGATTAGATGACAAACTACTGCAGCAGGTTTGGCTTCCTACTTAAATCTTGCCAATTCTACTTAATTCCTGGGGTCCCCGAGGACAGTACACCTTCCATGACTATCTTTTCACATCCCAGAGGCATGTATCATGCAAAGCTGCATGCATGAACAGTCTGAACTGGGCTCTGTTTTCAGCTGCTCAGGTCTTTTTATCTCCTGCAGTGCTGTCAATCTCCCACAGGATGGCTGATGCCACTGGCACTATTAATGCAGTATCTTGCCCAAATATATGTCACATCTACCTGAAAGAACAAGTTAGAGAGATTTCCTGGAAATGTTATTGTATCTATGCAGAGACTCACATGCCTGGTCCCATGGAGGGAAGCAGTTTAATGGCAGTATAGAGACAGGATGGGATCCTTATCATGTACACCTTTTCAGACCCATGACTCTTTTTTTGTGTAACTTTCTCAGTTCTTCAGATCAAGACAGTGTAATTGACCCTGCCAGTCAGAATTGCAGTATTTTAGGTTTCTTTCTTCAGCTTTTGTTTGGCTCCAAATCCATCTGTCAGGCAAACAAGGATGAAAAGAAAAGTAATATGAGCTGCTTAGCAGGAAACTTTATCAATTTAAACCAGATCTTCAAATAGTTATTAAAATGAAAGCTTAGCTTTTCTTTCCTTCTGTTGCACAGAAGAAGCCTCAGTGAGAAAGTCACTATTGCCTACTTACAGAGCGTATTTTTCCCATTCTAATGTTTGTTTGCTGTTTCAAATGCAGAATATAATCAGCAAGCAGTTAAATTTTGTGCCTGTTACAGAACCCTTAAGTGTTGAAATCCCACAGCACATTCACTGCTAAGGAGCGTACTGTTTCTAGCCTCCATCTAAACTGATAATCTTTGTTTTCCACATCCATGTTCTCTATCACACATAAGTCTTTGAAGTTTTCTATATATATAAATGTTAATTGACTCTGCCTCACCCAAAATTTATGCACTATTTCAATGCAAAGGCTTCCATTGACCTCATGGATCAGAGCTGTGATGTACAAAACAGACATAATGGTACATAATGGTCGATGTACCTGAAAAAACCCTCTGTTTAATTTAAGTGAATGAGCCATCTGATAGCAAATTTTACTAAAAAAATCTACAAATGTGCAGGTTGATAGCTTTATGGATCTATTCTTTAGCCACCAGCTTTGTAAGGTGTCAGGATGATAGAGGCCACTATTACTCATCCGCCAATCTCCAAAACATTTTGCCTAATAAAAAAGGCTGACTGCATACCTTACCAGGTTCTCCAGATACAGGAACCCATAAAAGCATGAATATTTATTATGGAAATCTGAACAATTAAGTACTTTTACCATCTAGTAAGGTGGTAGTACTTGAGAGGATTCTTCTACTGCTCCATGTACTAGTTTATAGGCAAGAGACTGCTGGATATTGCTGGAAATATGAAACAGATTTTTTTAACAGAGTTTTTTTTGCTTTTAGGAGTTGTGAAAACTTTGCAAATGGAAGTAGTTTTTCTACCTCCCTTGTTGCCATGAGTCCCTGGTCTAGGGGAAACCTGCAGTTCTCAGAAAGAACAGGTGCCAATCGTACATTTTTATTCTTCTGACTTTTGCTTGGCAGTCTTCTTTTATTGGAATAAGCAACACCACCACTGAAAAATATTCTAATTAATCTGTATTACAATGATCCTTCTCTTTTTTATGTCTTCACTGTGGTTTAGGAAAAAGTACTAAGACATCCAGTAATAAAACTTTTCTCAATTTAAAATTTAAATAATTTTTGGGAAAAAAAAGTTGAAAAAGGTGCTGTAAATGAGCTCTTTAGCAGAAAAAAAAAGCCAAACTGGGATCATACTAGAAGTTGTGCTCATGCAGAGCGTCATTCCTTTATGAATGAAGAGGTTTTGACTTCCAGAGAGAACGTGATGTAAATGACTTCTTATGTGTCTAATTTAATATATTTATAATTGACTGACTGGTTCTGCTTGGCCTCTCTTCTTCCATTACAGTTTTTAACTACTTATTATTTGAGCTAATTTGTTTGTAGCCAGATTTATCTTTCTGGAAATGTGCACAAGTTAGCATACCCATACTGTTTTTCAACATTTTATTCAAAGACACAGTACTCACATCCAGAAATAACACACTTCTATAGAAAGCTGTTCCAGTCCATGTGGCTATGCCACCAGGAACTTTCAGTTTGCATGGTTTGGTTTTTGGTTTTGTTTTTGTTTTTTTAACACAGATTAAGTAATTCTTTCTGAAAATGATCATAACTTTATTTTCTAAAGCTTCATAAACATAGAATATTTTTAGGCAACATTAATTTCTCTACTGCCCTGCAGGAATCAACCTCTGCAAACATATTGCCTAAAAATACAGTGTTGGATGAGAGGCTGGACATGAGTCAGCAGTCTTCCAGCCCAGTATGTAAGCTGATTGTATTCTGGAGTGCATCAAAAGTAGCGTGGCCAGCAGAGCAAGGGAGGGGATTCTGTCCCTCTGCTCTGGTGAGACCCCACCAGCAGTGCTGCATCCAGCTCTGGAGTCCCTGCACAGAAAGGACATGGACCTGTTGGAGCATGTCCAGAGGAGGCCACCATGTTGTTTAGAGGGGTGGAGCATCACTCCTATGAGAAAAGATTGAGAGAATTGCAATTGTTCAGCCTGGAAAAGGGAGTCTATGAGAAAGATGGAGAGAGATTACTTACAAGAGCAGGCTTCAAACTGAAGGAGAGTGGGTTTATATCAGAGATGAGGAAGAAACTGTATAGTATGAGGGTGGTGAGGCACTGGAACAGGTTGCCCAGAGAAGATGCGAATGCTCCATTGCTGGAAGTGTTCAGGGTCAGGCTGGATGGGGCTTGGAGCAACCTGATCTAGTGGGAGGTGTGACACAGGTGTTGGAATTAGATGATCTCTAAAGTCCCTTCCAACTCAATCTATTCTATGATTTTGTGATCATGGCATGACTTGGTGTGGTGTGCAACCCCTGCTGAACTTTCACTCCCTTAGTGAAAGTCCTGAATCTTGCAATCTACTACCTTCCTCTTCCAGGTCCCAGCTCCTAACCCTAGTCCTTTCTTGGGAGACAATCTAAGATATAGAAAAAACATCACCACACCCATCCAGATGCTTATGCAGGCACTTCACTGCATTAGCTGAGGAGGAGTGTTCCACTGCATGCTACAAGTGCTGTATCCAAGGTGAGGAAGGAAGAGAATGGTAAAGCCGGGCTCTCTACCTCTCTACCTCTGGTTATTATTGACAGACAATTGCACTTTCCATACACTGAGTAAGTTCTATGCTGGTCAGTCCTCCCAGGCAGGATGTTACTGAGCAATAAGAAAATATTCTGCTCAGTTGCCTATGTGGTTAGAAAGATATTTGAAAGGACAGACTGGGCAGCCTTTTGCTGTTGATGTGCAGTAATACAACACAACAGGATTCAATTTCCAGTGCACAAACCTGCATATCATTGCCCCACAAGCACACCTTGGAATGTCATTCTTTTACAATAGCCCCTTTGCAGACTCACCCCATCTTCTACTCTTTTCTTCACTACTACTTTGATTCTTCCTGTCTGGCTCAACTCAGCTTTCCATGCAGTATATGATCCAGACAGATGCCTTCTCTTGTGCTTGCTTTCCAAACCTATGGATTTTCTCTAGTTCAACACACTTCTTTCCCACTTCTGTTTCTTTTGCAGTTTAGAGCCAGGCTTCTTTCTGTTCCTTCACACTTACTGCGCTTGCTGTAAATACCTTCTCATCTGTAACCTGCCATCTGAAACAGATTGCCTCTTTCTCTCTGCTTCATTAATTCATTCTCTCTTTTCAAATCTCAATCAAAAGCATAGATTTTCTCACTATGCTGTATGTTATAATTTTTTTTCATTGTGTTATCAGCTTTATGCCTGAATGCCTTAATTAGCTCAGTGCAGAATGTCCTTACACAAAGACTTTCTGTAATTTATAGTTCTCTGTATGTGTGAGGGACATTTCAGGCTGTATTATTTATGACATTTTTTGTAAACAGAGCACAGTAGTAATCCTGTCTGCCAATAAATCAGTCTTACCTATAACAAACTTATGAGCTGGAAAGAAAGACTGCATATCCTGACTATACAACGAATTAATGAATCAACTGCTTTAAGGCAGTTTTGGTATGCTTTAAGGCATACCAAATTAGTTTGTCTTTTTTCAAGTTTTTGGATCATGTGAAGGGTAGAACTAATTTCATGTAAAAACAAGATATTTTTACCAAGTTAAATGAGTAAGACTTGTGAAGTTATTATAAGGGCTCTATGCTTAATTTCATGAGCTACTGGTAAATTTACTATAGGTGCAACTCCACTTCCTTCTGAACACCTGACAGCCTCACAAGTGGTATCTTTGCAGAGACAATCAAAGGACAAAAAACAAATGAAAATCCAAAGCTAAAGATGGAAAAGATCAGTTGTATCCCTTAGGGAGCCACTGGTACTGGCTGCACACTGACAAATTCATGGTCAATTCCGTTATGTCACTAAATTGCACAGACTATGAAAGTACCATCCCAGAAAAAGTGTCTACACTGCTTTTGCCCACACTCAAATTGACATGGGAATAGAATTTTACTCAGTAGTTTCTGAATTAATTAATCCAATTTAATTTTTTCATAGAAAGCTTAAGAATTACAAACATTTTGGATAACTGCATTTATATTTTACTGGATTTAATCATGCCTGTAGCATAGTAACTGATAAACTAAGTACTACTATTCTAGGTCATACTCCCTAGCAGTAATCTTTCAGGAATACATTTTCAGAGAAGGAAGCAGGAGAGGGAAGATAAGCAAATCAAAGTAGGAAAAAAAAGAAACCAGGCCACAGCATACTTAATAGAGACAATAAGGTCAGACAGCAAAGCAATAAGCAGGGAAAAGGAAAAGCAGACATCAATGTATGTGCAGTGTGGAGAAAAGACAGGCAAGAGAAGAAACCCTAACAGGTCCTGAAGACTACTGTAAATATTTCTCCAAATGAAAGAAAATACTCACCTTACTTTAGATAAATGAGATATCTATGATTTAGATAATACTTTTATACAAACCTTTTAGAAATGTTTTAGACAAAAGAGATAAATGTTTTTTTTTTCTTCTGGTCTTAGTTTACCATATCACCCCTTGCTGTGGTTGACTCCTGCATTATGTGAGTCTGAGGCAGCAAATACCTTCTCTACTAACTTTTGGACAATAACCTGAAAATGTGAGAGGCCCTATTTTATGAATATATCCCCACACCTCCTTTCTCTCTATCAGATGACAATGATGTCTTTCTTATAATACAATTTTTTTAAAGAACTTTAAAAATTGTTTGCTCCCCAGTTTGGTAACAGTCTCAGAGTCATAAAATGGGCTGGGTTGGAAGGGGCCTTAAAGACTGTCTTGCTCCAAGTCCCCTGCTATGGTAAGGGACAGCTTCCACTAGACAAGGTTGCCCAGCAGTACATACGTTTGAGTTTCTATCAAATATATAACACACATTACCATACGTGAAGTTCGTCTTTTCAGGCAGAAATGTTATGTTCTTTGTTGATGTTATGTTCTTTTCAGGTAGAAAATAACCATGAATTTAGCAGTGTTTCACATGATGTAGCTCAAAGCACACACATAGGACTGAGTACAGCAATACCACCTGCAGCTGTGGGCTGACAGAAAGTGCCTATGTTGGAAAAGTCTATTTGGCAACCGACAAAAACTTGTCTTGTTTTGCTAATTTTCTTCTAAAAACTATATTTACTGTCATAGAAACACAGAAGAATTATGTTTCTACAATCTGCAAGTGAAAAAGACTTGAGGAAGGAGGGAGCACAGCATGAGAAAGCAGCTCCCTGTCTTTGGGAGCTTGAGGAAGGAGAGCAAGGCAAGTTTGAAGGCTCCCAAAGAAAAGGAGCTGTTCCAGCCAGTGCCTTGCAAGGTAACTGTCCAGCTGAGTTAGGAACCACAGTCCTGTTCCTCTCATTAACTTTGAGCCCACTTTTTTTCTGCTCATTAAAAACATGGACAATGTACAGACATGAATAACTGAGCAGTGGTAAATAAGTAAAAGTGGGGAAACTCTGTTCTGCAGAAAGTGAAATCCTCTGTGTCTCCATGGTCCTCCCAAGCAGTTATTTCTCAGGATCCAATTCCTCTTCTAAAAAGCCACTTCAATCATAATATTTCTGCTCTTAGATCAGGAAGCCTCCCTGACCCTTTCTTACAGCTTTCTTTCATGGTGATTCTTGGCTACGTAAAATACCAACCTCAAAAACTGTTTTCCCTGTAGCAGTAGCCCATATTTTGTCTACTCTCATTTGAATAATTAATCTTCAGGGCCTAACAAACTCACTGATAGCCTTCTGCAGAGCATATAAATTTATCCTGGCATTTCCAGCCTACATCTGTAAAGGTGAAGCCATAATATGTGCAATTAATGTTTAATATACAAAATTGAATCTGTAATTTAATACAGATTTGAATAGCAAAGAGAATTCACATTTGTAGAACAGGGATTTCTGAGATGCCACAGAAACTTTGAGGCAAAGTTATGCAGTTTTGCCACAGAGATTACCAGAAATATACATAGAACTTAAATCACGTGATTTCACTTTCATTTTTTATTTTTATAGGAATTATGTGTATTCACTGGGAGTATCTTTGCCATCCTGAAGTATTTTATTTTATAGAAGAAAGGCTAAGAGACTGATTTAACAAGGTTTAACAAGGATCTGTGCATGTTTGCATACATAATTAAGTTCAGAACAAGTCTTCTAGATGAGAACTCTGTTAGCACTTGCAAAATGCCCACACCATGTTTCTAGTGCTCATGTTTGGTTTTAGTTTAAAGGTCTTTTAATTCACTACCATCAATTACCATTTCCAGGGACACAATTTTTAATAGATGAGCCCAAAATAATAATTTTTACTTGCCATTTCAGTTCTATTCTCTCATCTACTCCCACCCTCGCTCCCAGGGATACATGATTCCACATGCCTGCTGGGAGAGCTGTGGCTCACAGAGAGTATTGATCAACATGCCAATATGGACACTGACAAACATGGACTGTTTGGCATCTGGAAGAGCTCAACAGCAAGACAACCATTCCCCTATGCAGGATAATCTCTACTGAAGACCTAGAAGGATCACTTTTTATAATTCACACCATCATGTGTTTTTCTACTGCTTGCAAATCTATCATTCTATAACAAAATACATCATATGCCAGAAGGCATTTCAGAGTAGTTTGATTTATTTGGATGAAATACATGTTCATGAAGAGAGGTGGAACTCTTTAGAAAGGCACTTGTTTTTCATGGCTTGTGTTTTCAGAAGACAAAACAATTAAGTGATTGTTGAATTTCCTGCAGGCTGACAGCTATATATTTTAGACTTTACCAGCTTTTGGAACTTATAAAAATCCAACAGACAGAGAGGCTGGAAAATGGTGAGACACTTTTTTTTCACATTTCTCCCACCCTTCAGAATGGTGCAAAATATATTTTAGCTTAGGGAAAATTGTTGGTTATAGGCTACTTTTTGCAAGTACTCTCTTCATATGGTTTTCACGTTGTGAATGGCAAGTGAAATGCAAGCTTTCTCTCCACGTCATTTTGGCAGGGACTAAAACAGGAGAGAAGAATAGGAAAGCAAGCATATGAAAAAAGATGGTAGGGATTTTCCAAACATAAAGACAAAACATGCTAGAGGACTCCGCCCTTGCTCTTCTATATAAATACCCATTGACACAATCAGGAACTCAAAAATAAAGAATGTCAACAATCTCATAATATTTAGACCAGAAGGTCCTCTTCAAAAGTCATTGCATTTCCTCAGATCTTTTATTGGCTGTGAGTTTTCTACTTCACTACTTCTAACTATTTGTACTTGGGTCATGGGAATGAGTGAATGCAGAACAGATGGGTGCATTAAACCACACTCCTAATGGAATGGGGAAAAAAAGTGGTGAAAGAAGAGTAAGGAGAAATAAGAATACCACAATCCTATTCCTGTAGCAGTGGGTAATACCAACTGCATGTACCTATCCATATTATACAATCCCAAGTTTCTAGACACTGGAGAACATCCTGAAGATTTTTTAAAACTCTTCCAAAATGGTACAGTATCCTATCTTTTTAGCACATACCTTCAGACTACTCAGCTCAGCCTAACAGTTTCTCAGAAACAGAGAGAGGAGGGGTGGAAACAGTCTGCAACACAAAAATGAAATTCTGGAAGTACTACTATTACTGAGATAAAGGGATGGAAACATAATGTAAACAAACAATTTGTAAGAGTTTTGAAAGCAAGCTCCCATCTGCTCTAGGCACACAAAAATGCTACAGAAGGGACTATAATTTACAGCGTAAATGGCAGTACTGTTAACCTCAATTTAACAGGAGAAGGAAAACTGCTATTCATGTCAAGCACCATAGTATTATATAAATGATCCACACAGAGCTGGACAACTGAGATACAGAAATAAGATGGTATGATTTATTTCATAAGGAAAACAAGGGAAGAAGCCCACATCTACAGGTATGCCTGATATACTTTGTCAAACCAAAGTATTGAAACATACTCTGTGGTAAATAAATAATAAAAATTCCCCAAGTTGTTCACATCTTCTGGGGAAAAAAAAAACTTTTCAAATACCTGATAATTATTTTGTCAATAATCTGTACTCACTCTATAGCAGCTGCTGTGATTTACTGTGTTTCATCCATAACCAAAATAACAAATAAGGCTATTTGGGAACAGAGGTCCCTTCCAGCAGAGTTTTGTGAGTGGTGTGGCATTTGTTACTGCACTTTAGATCATTTGGATGCACAAGCCCTCCTCAAAGTCATGGCACAGACAAAAGAATTTAATCCACCATCACAGATGCAGGATTCCTTTTCTAAATGGATTGGTGATGAGAGCAGCTGGAATGATAGACATCAGAAAGAGTCATTCTGTTCTGCAAGTTGAGAGGAAAGAACATTTCCCAGTTCTTTAGCAGAAATCACTTGCTGAAGTCATTAGGATGAAATGAGTCTTACCCTTAGGAAACTACACCAACTACAGCAATGGGCATTTGACCTCTTTTGTAGAGGTGTCTATTTTCCTGCAGTCACCTAGGAAGAGGAAAGAAAGAGAGGGTTTGATGTACTAGGAAGAACCACAAATATTATTGACTGATTTGCTGAATAAAGATTCATGTTATACCTAAAAACCATTAATTTTCCTTCCTTTATGAAACAATTATTTTTGTCCTAGTGCAGTTGTTGCAGTTTTCCTATTGATTGGATTACTGTTAAGTTTAACAGTTTTGCCCAAAGAATATTCCCTGTGAGGTTATACAAAAATCTTCAAAAGACACAAAAGGCATTTGCATAGGTAGAAACAATGGCAGCTAGAATAAAATACTTCACCATCAATGACAAGCAATAGTTTTGCAACAATAGGGCTCATCTGGCAGGACTGAGGTTTAATTTGGTACCATCTCCACAGTGCCAAAATTTACAAGTCAAAGTTACAGAAATCATTACTTTAAAAAGAGACATTTTCTCCTGTGTTTCAAGTAAGCAATTGGAACTGCTTCCACAGAGTTGAGAGGGTTTTTTTAAGTATTTAAAATTCTTTCTTTCTTACATCATCCCTCTGTTGTGGTGACACTCTCCACCATGTGCTAGAAGCTGGCACAGGCTTCCAGGGAAGCTGTGAGCTCTCCCACCTTGGAAATATTCAAAAGGCACAAGGACATGGTTCTGTGCAAATGGCTCTATGTAGCCCTGAATGAGTGGGGATGCTGGACCAGATTTCCCTGATCTTAACTATTCTGTGATTCTATATTTATCTCTCACCAGGAAACGCTGGTACTAGCTTTGTCTCCCCAGGTGATGTTCACTCACACGAGGACTCTTTATTATGACAGTGCCGTACACGAAACTTCCAATTTCTAAATTATTTCAGTTTCCATGTGTTTTGCCATTACAGCAGAGTACATTTGAATAATCTGCTTTATCAATAAATCGACAATGTGCTTTCAGAACCTTACATATTTTGACACATGTTGCTACTAATCCTAATGTGCAAGTATTTGTTGAAAAACAAATAGTGCTGGAGTTTCTTTAGGTTGCTACATTTCATCTTAAATGATGTTGTTTTATAGAGACATCACAGATGTGACTGGTTTGTTACCAGTCACCAGACAAATGCAAATTCCTAGAGGATGCTTCCACCATAAAAACCTTCTTGTTGTTTAACAGATGACTGACAGTACCAGGCTGCTGAAAACAGCCCATTAAATCTTTTGACATACAGGATACAGACAGAGCTGCTGAGCGCTGGACAACTTCACATGTGACAACTAATTCCTGGAAGCAACCACAAGAGCATGTTTTTGCCACAACATATATAAACACACACATCCTGTGTGTAGGATATGAGGATGCTTGAGATAACTCATTATATGAGACCAAACTTCATGTCAGACTTTAAAAGTTCCTTCGAATATACTTTGAAATACACTTGCTGAAGCCATTAGGATGAAATAGGTCTTACCCTCAAGAAACCACACTGACTGCAGGGATGTGCATGTGGTTTGTTTCGTGGTTTAGAAGGGTCAGAGAAAACAGATAAGGAAACTGGCTTATAAAGGGTGATGCATAAGGGAAAACAGTGGGAATGACCAAGGGATAGTAGTACTGGAGAAGCCAGGTGATCCCTGTTCTGAGCAGGAAGGATGGGGAAAGTGCCTGGGGTAGCCTCCACCCACAGGACAGATACAGGACACTGCAAAGAGGAGGTATGAGAGGACATAGCTCAAGCTCTGACTGAGGTGTCAGACAAATTCTGCCATGAGTAACCACGGGCAATCTTACCGATAGAAAATGGTGCATTCACAACATGCAAGCACATGACTCTTAAAGACTGTCCCATATTACTGAGGAATGTAAGAATTTCTGAAAGATATTCCTGGATATCAAGTAACAGAGACTGGATACTCCTTTCTATATGAGATGCCGTTTCTCCCAGACTTCTTGACAGTGACAAATAATCACCCGACTGTGAAATGGCCAGTGCAGTCCCAATGCTTTCTTATCAGCAGCAGAAAGTTCATGTGCTAGACTATGAAAAAACTGATTTACAGAAACAGTGATATCAAGGAATCAAAACAGCAGTTAGAGAATAGACATGGGAAAATTAGGTGCAGATATTTCTCCACTTTCCTTTCTTATAAGAACAAAACAAGTTCTTTACCAGAAGACATGTAAGGCCTTATTTAAGAGGCCACGATGATGACATTAACGAAGTGTATTACTACAGCTAATTTACATGCATAAGAGTTACTACACTTGCACAGACCAGAATTTGAATACTCAAATATTTATATATTTTTTGAAACTATCTTAGATCCCTAACACTGTCCGAGTGTTGATAAAAATAAAAGACAACCCACTACTATACACTTTGCTTAGGGAAGAGAATAGGCCACAGATACTGTTTACACAATTAAGAAGAGCCATACACATTTTTGTCATGAAATGAAACAATTGTTCTATCACAAACAAAAAGTAGAAGTAAAGTAAAAACCACATACAAAGAAGTATTCTCCAATGCAGTTCTATCCTAAAACTTCAGCACTTTGGTGCAGTATTTACTATATATCTTTTATGGTCTCTGCAACATAAAGCAGTTGTATTTGGAGGCAGCCCCTAGCTTTGAGGCCTGATTCTCTGCTCTGTGAAGTTAGAAGTACCTCAGTTGAAAGAAAAATTAGTCACGTAAAACCTGAATCTAAGTTATATTGAAACCTTGGAGCTATGCTCTTGGCTCCCTTAAAATGAACATAGAAATGCAGGCTCAGGTTCCTGCAAGCATATCAGAAAGACTATTTAGGTTACATGGCAAACAAATTACACTGAAGATAAGACCCACAAGATTCTGGAAATTTTATTGCTGCAGACCTTAGTCTCTGGGGAAAAAAACCCAGAGAATTATACTGATACATACTCAATAGAAGTAAATACAGTATTTTATTCTGGGTGTGTGGAAAAAGGAGCAAAGCTGATGCTGTAAAAAAACAAGTGCAGTATCTCATAACAAGGGAGTTTCTTATTATTACAGCCAGCAGGAAAAGGCTATTATGTGTGGGCATTTAGGATAGAAGCAAGCACAGCATCAGAAGGAGATCATATGGCAAGATGATTGTGATATTACCCTAAAAGAACTTTACAACACAATCTGTCATCATGACAAAAGAGTTCAATGAACTGCTTGATCACAGAAAATAATAGAAGAACCTGCATCTGGACAAAACAATCCATGTCATATTTCACACAAAAATCCCCAGCATCTAGGAACAAATGGAGAAAACTGGGGAAAAAAAAAATGCAGTTCTGCTTTGCATTCCCTTCAGCCAGCTGATCTTTTTTTGATACAGTTTCACTGAGATGTAATGTAATACTGGGAAGCTGTTATTACACTGCCCACCTTACAACACATGCCTGCAGTTTCACCACTCTTCTGCTTCCCACAAGCCCTTTTCTTCACAAATCTGGTATGAAGAGGCTAAAACATGACACATTAGCAGAGAGTGAGGTGCAGCAGGAGCAGATCCAAACAGCAAAGTGGTGGGTGCTGAGACTTGACATCCTGCAGTATGTGCATCTGGTTTATCTGTACCTGGTTCCAGGGACCAATGCTCACTGGTAACTGGAATAACTTGCAGTCACTATCTACAAACTGAAATTTGACCCAGAAAGCACAGACAGGATTTGGGGTTCATCTCCATTAATCCCGATGTGGGAAAGTTTTGTAGTTTTGCTCCTTTGTTGATAAGACCAGAAAATGATCTGACCAAATGGAGCGTTTAAACCAGAACAAGAAACAAACATAAATAACTACTAAGTAATAACCTCTCAATAAAGCAGTCTACTTTTAATGCCACTTTTCTCTCTGGAAGGAGGTGTGATATTATACTGTGCCACTTCATTTAGGAAAATATATAGCTAATATCCATCAGGAATACCTACAACCATGTGATGTAACATACTTTGGTGATACTTTGTGATGCTACAGAGATAATCACTTCTGCATTTATGAAATTTCTCCATTCCTGCCAGCAAGCATATATCCAATGCCTGACTAAAAAGCTCCTTTTCTAATTAGTGAAACATGTGTCTCTACTATGTCTTGAGATGGCCTAATTATTCTTAATTAATTCTTGTCTTGATCCTTTTGTTAAACAGAGTATTTGCAGAAACTTTATTTTGTGCTGATTTTAAGGAAAGAAAAAAAAAATTAGAAAGACTTTAAAATAAGTTTTCCAGCATAGATAAGTAGTTTCTGGTTATTCTGGCAGTTCAGCTAGCTGCATTTTAACATCTAACTTTTGATGCTTGACAAAGTAAGGAGGATCCTGTTTAGTTTTAGGGCAGAATTTTCCTCTCATCATTGACACCTAAAGAGAACTTCAGAATGATGTCATTAATACAATTCCACAGTTGTGGAGAAAACACATCTGTATCTTCCCCTGCAGCCAAAGCCAAACTTGGAAAAAGCTGCCCTAGCAGGCACTTTGGTAAAGACATGTATGTTGACAGTTGGCTTTTCCTTCATTTTTTGGAGACTCAGAAGGACTGTCTGAGACAGACAGACAAACACACAGTGTCTGAGGATGGTTGTACACCAGGCAGGAAACATTTTATAGAACCCAAAGTCAAAGCCAGGTTATCAATTTAAAACTATAATTGTTAGATTACTGAGATTTATTTGTGTTTTCTAATTATGATGGGCAGAATAAAGAGTAATTCTATCTATAAAATATTAACAACATTTGATTTCTTCAGGCAAAAACACAGTAATAACTGGCATTTCTTTTTTGTAGATTGTTATATTACTAATGCCTTCCAGTTATTTCACTCTAAGTTGAGACCATCCCCCTGTTATTAAATCACAGCCAGTATTCAAATCACCATTTGCATAAACTTTGACTGCCTCTGGCAAGAAGACAGGAGAAATGCCTTTTATGAAATCATCAAACAAGTACTTCTCCAAAAATAAATTGAAGATTGTAGCAATTTTTTTAGTTTTCTGAAATAAATGCAGCTTTCAGCCAATGTATCAAATTATTATATGTAGGGAAAACCTCAAAGAGAGCAAACTGCATTATAAATACAGTACTTGTTAAAGTGTTGTTAAAGGGCATTTGAATTGGCATGTTGAACTGAATTAAAATGCAAAAACATCGGGACACAGGACTAATTCTTGTAAAGGTGTTCTCCAAGGACTAAGATAGGAAGTCAGACAACAAAATTGCTGATCTTGAAATTGCATTTTATTCTATCTCCATTTTTTGCTTCATGTCTTCAATCTGCATTCTTGCCAGATTGATCTCATTCTTAAAATTATGAGCTGCAAAGAGGGAAAAGAAAGGTAGGATTACAGTAAAACACTGCTTCAGTGTACACACCCTATAAAATAACTTTTAAAAAGCAGTATATAGCTGTGTTTTATCTCACATCTTCATCTCCATTCTACTCCTATATAATATTTGTGCAGTATTTTACACCTCTCAAATGACAATGACATGTTTCTCCATTTCTCTTTTTGTTTCCCTATTACCTTTTAATAAGAAGTATCTTCCACATAGTAATAATAACAAAAGCTCTTACTTGTTCTGGACTAAAATAAAATGCCAAAGTGTTTCTAGATTATGGATCATTTTCACAGGCAAGTGTCTAAACTGAAAAAACATACATTTCTCTGAATTTACACTGATATAATTCAGATGGGAAGCAGATGCTGTTCTGTAACCAAAAGCCCAATTATGTCAATCAAATGTATCTTCAGGAAGTTAGAAAACTACATAAAACTTGATCATCCTGCGAATATTAATATATAATTAGTTAATAAGCCCCTACAGAGGGGAAGTAATTTAAAAAATTGTAGTGCTCACTGTATTGCATTTTAAAGACTAATGTCACTCATGAAAAGTTACACTTAAATGGGTTTTTTGAATTTACATTTCACTCTCACTTTATTTTGTAGCAAGCTTAGTAATACACTTAGGAGGTCTAAAAAGACAAGTTCAGCGAAAGAAATTGCAAGTCCATTATGTATATGAAGTAATTTGTCATCATGGATATTTTATGAGAATTTCGTGAAGCTGTAACAGATGGTGAAACTTTTACTTGGGCTAGAAAAAATTTTTAAAAGTAGCTCTATTTGATTTCATCAAATACATTTTACACACATGAAGAGACTACAAAACAACTTTAGTCTCTTGACTTTTCAAAGCTCTTTGACATGTAATATTTTGTCAGAAAATTTTGACACAGAGTCAAAGCCAGCTGAGTAGAATCAGCTTGTAAAGAAAATGATGCATGGAATCCTAATCTATAAGAAACTCTGGAAAATTTTGTAAACTGTAATAAAATAAAAGATGGAATAAACCCATGGAAATCAGGATTTGTATCTTATTACAAAAGAAATGTATTTCTCTTGTAAAAGGGAGAATAATCAGTTCTCAGTGAACACTTTCAGGCTTTGGATGTAGTACTCTATCCCTAGTAACATGGATATTTTAAGCTCTTCTTCATTTAAAGCTCTTCTTCCTGATTGTTACTGTCACAGCCTCTTTGCAAGAGAATTCAGCAGGGCATTGTCCTTCTAATCTCTTTGTCAAAGAGTTCAGCAGGTTATAATAATTCTAGTCCTTCTGTTTTGCAAGGCTAAAAGATCCAAGGAATTATTTTCACCTTGGCTCAGTTGCCTCATTGCCATGTAAGGCTATACAGCTTGGAATTCTGCACTGCAGCTCATACATCCAGTGAAATACCTCAAACACTGAAATATTTCCATGAACTTGACTCCTGTTCTTTTTTGAAAATAAATCTGTAAAGGACAGTAAAATTTTGCAATAGAAAGAGACCTGATTCCCACACTTGCAGGTTAGAATATACCAAGCTGTCATTTTAAAACTGCTAAAATCACAGTAATTTCAGATATTTTAAATTTTTGTTGCTTTTTTCTATTTCTATTAAATGATAGTGTCCAATTTACAATAGGCTTCTAAAACTATTTTGCTTTACAATTGCTCTAGGGTAGGGAAAAGCACTAGTAGTCTAGATTAAACAAGTGGATGGTATCCATGTCTTCACAGAAAGTTATAAAACCATTATTGATTGTTGGGAGTTGGGAAAATTTACTTAAAACGTGAGATAGACTAAAATCCATATTAAAAGGCTAATCATTGTCTTCCATATTCACACAAAAATAGATCCTCTGCACTTTCTAAAAACAATCATGAGGGTAAAATTAGAAGTGAAAGTGTTCATCGCTTCTAGAACATTTAATTTTATTAAATTTGGAGTGCTATTTTCTATTTATCCATAGTAGTTGCTCTCTTTCTGTAACTCAAACAAAGCAAGGAGAAAAAAAACCCCAAACAAGCAGATATGGAATATAAGAGTCCTAAAGTGTACTATTTATAATGACTTGTGCAGAAAAGTGTACTAGCCAAACCTTCATATGTTGTTGCTCTGTCTAAATTTCAAGTAGGCAAACTATAAAGGTTACTCTCTCAACGTAATGGCCGAGATTGTGAAACACTGCTACACCTGCCTTTAAATCATGCTTATTCATGACTTCAGAAAGGATGTATTATACAAAGAAAAAAGAAACATTTAGATGCTCTTCCAATCCCCAGATGAAGTTCTTTTTCAGGTCTTCTCCTAGTTTAACAGTGTTTATTTTATCTTTATCTATTATTTACACTGTGTCTGTGGATTTCCAAGTTTTTTAATCCAGGAGATGGACTTCGATCCTTGTGAGTCTCTTCTAACTCAGAACACTGTAGCACTTTATAATTCTATGTTTCTAGTCAGACATGCAATGATACTTCAAGCCTTTTTTTGTCTCTGCATTGTACAAACAGAAAACCACTATAATAACCTGGTGAACTCTTTATATCTCTGTTAATCTTATCTGAAACAGAAAGTCTGTTTTATATTATTTGCCTTCTTATTCTTGGAATTGTTTATGGGACTGAAACATTCCTTTTGTTCTGTTTTATGAAGGCATTAATACCTGGTTTATGATCATGTTCTCTTTTCTGATCCTATCCTCTCTCACACTTAGCTGTAAAAGTTCCTCCTTTCATGGAAACACCCTCAGGAGATGTCGCAGTAGGGATATTCCTGTATACTGCCAAATGGTTTGAAGAAGATCCTTTCTTTGCAATATCCTTAATTCACACATTTTATATTTTCACCCCACCTCTTAATCTTATTCTCTCTCTTCACTCACATCTTCCTTTTTACAATCCTCCTAGGATAATCTAACCTGGATATTTAATTGAAAAATTCTCTTTGTATTGTAAAACTGCTACATCATCTGCAGCCACACCTTGGCTTGTAGTAAATGTACTACTTCCTTCTCATCCTTTCTTTTTGTTTTCTGTTTCAAGTGTGAGATCATCAGCTAAAATGTCTACTGTGTCACCTTTGTACAATGTCTGATAGTGTGGCCTGCTCTGAACTTTCCACACTAATTGATCTTACAGTATCTACCTGCTAAACCCAGAGGAATTAACAGACATATTGATAACTTGGAGAGGAAAGCATTTTACCCTGTGCCTTTAGAATGGAGAGAGGCAATGGCCCAGTTATTCTCTTTCCTTTTGCAGCAGTTCCTAAATTTGCTTGCTTTGAGACAGCTTTCTTGAAGCTACCTGAGCTGTCTTAAATTTAGCAGGTGGTGAGAGATAAAACATGGAAACACATTATAGTTCTGATTCTTTGATCTGCTGCTTCCCTGAGACATGACCTTACCCTGTGGGATGTGGTGTCATTAACCTCTCCCCAACCTGGGGCTGACAGTCTTTCCAAATTCTGCTTACTGAGAAGTCCACTGATTGTGGCGTTTTGCATGCTGTGTACTTGGCATCTTCCACTAAGCAAGTACAGCCATCTGTTTTAGTTCGTCATCGTACCAGTCAGCCCCTCAAAACTTCATGGACAACTTTTTTAAACATTAAAATGCAAAGACCTCCACGCAGCAATAAGGAGGAAGGGAGAATAAATTAGGCAGTGCTTAGAATAGGAAAGACAGCAACCCTTAGATAAGCCATAGATACTACATTTTCATCTGAATGTTAGTACGTTGCTAAGGAGATGGGCAAGGAAGAGAATTTGCAAGGGGTATCTACCTTAAGGAGCAGGGTGAGAGAAGTAGGTTGCCAGCTTCCCATCAGTTCAGAGTTGAGGACAACATCCACTGTACAAGATGTTGCTCTTTAATCCCAATCTTCAGCTCAAAGCACCTGGAATACATTCTGGGAACCCTAAGTGAAAGAGATTGAAGATTGGTAACAAAATCTCAATTTCACACGTATTAAGACAGAGAGAAATAAAAAATTTGCTTCAGGTCACCCACCAGACCAGGAGATGTAGCAATGCCTTTCTTATTCAAATAAACCACCATACTGAAACAAATCTACATAGTGGCAGCATTAAATGTGTGCAGGCTTTGGTCCAGAGATTACAGCCACAGGAGTGGAGTTGTACCAAAGATATTCCACTGAGAGTCTCTGTTACTAGATTGTGATAGTTCTGTAAGAGACAGAAATTAAAACAAAAAGAAAGCAAATGACAGCTACAATAAAAGCTGCTGAGCATTCCAAACTAATTTAATCGCTCAAAATACAATTCTTTCAAAATAAAGATGTTTAGAAACAGAAGTTTAGCAGTTCTAAGCATGCTAGAACTATCATCAGAGAGGTTTATCCTCTAGGGAATTAGAAATACACATCTACGCTCCCTGCATTATAATCAGACAATCTCGTTATGCCTTCCTGCTTTATAATTATAGATCTTATTAACAAAGATGGATTTAATGAAAAATAGGCATTACAAATCACACATTTTTCAAAAGAAGAGGGAATAATTTAGTTTTGGATCCCAGTGAGATTGTTTCTTCATTTAGATAGAAAGTTTAGGTTTAGTTAATCACTACCTATCTGTCCTCAAGTTCCTTTTCAGCTGTGACATGTTCAGTTATGACATTGGGTGGCCTGGGTGGCCAGAGCATGTGGCTTTTTAGGTATCACTACTGCAATGGCACACTGAACAGCTCATCTCTGCCCAGAAAGCCCACAGCCTTTTCCTGCAACCTGCACTAAGCTGGGAGGTTTTGAAGCACATGAACCTCCACTGCATGTACAAAACCAGGATATGACCAGTGTCAAACATCAAAGTGGGTTGGGCAAACAAGTACAGTTTATCAAATCTCTGAGAAGCAGGCACTGGCCTGATGGGTTTTTTGCTATCACAGTTCTCCTTGAAGACAGCTATGACTGTGACTGTGAGAGTATAATCTCCCTGAACTCCTCAAAGAATACTTTGAGTCAGTGGGAGGGAAAGGGATCACTTACAGAGTGACTAAGCAGTTGGTTTTGAACTTGCTAAAGACATGAACTGGTAGAGCAGGGAACTGGCCACAGCTTGTGGTCAAGTTACATCTTTAAAAAGGAGTATCACACTAAGCTCTTCTCCACAGACAAGGAGAGACCAGGAACTAGGAATCCTCTTTATGCCAGTTTGATTATCAACCTTTAATGCTAAAAACTGAGTTTTGGCAATAGCCTGTATAACACTGAGATTATTCTGATAAAGTTACTATTCTTACATACTATTCAATTACCAGTATTTTAGTATTAGAGAAAGGAAGAGAATAAGAAACTGTATTTGGTTTAAATGTTTTAGTAGAGCCTGTTGGGATAGCACAAAAGGTAATGATTTTAAACTAAAATAGAGCTTTAGATTAGGTACACAGAATAAATTCTTTACTGTGAGGGTGGTGAGACACTGTAACAGGTTGCCTAGAGAGGTGGCAAATGGAAATATTCAAGGTCAGGTTGGATGGGCCTCTGAGCAATTAGAAGTTGAAGATGTCCCTGCTCATTGCATGGGATTTGGACTAGATGACCTCGAAAGGTCCTTTCTAACCCAAACTACTCTATGATTCCGTGATTTGATCAATGGCAAAGAGAAATAACTGTATACCAGCTGTAATGCACACACTCGTTCTCACCTGTGTCCCTCCAGGACAAGGCAGAAGAGTTTGGTATAAGGGAGTGAAGTTCAACATGGGAAAAGGGGGAGGAAAGGTGATGTAATATTTCTTTCTCCAAATATATTTTAATTGGGAATAAATTAAATTAATTTTCACCAAGTCTATTCTGCCCATAACAGTAAATGGTGAGTAAGCTTCATTTCTTTATCTTGACCCATGAACGTTCCTGTGCCTATTGCTCTTATTTTCTTCCTCTGTCCCTCTGAGGAGTGGGAAGTAAGAGAGAAGCTGGGTAGAAATTTGGTCCTTAGCTACAATTAACCCACCATAGAAACACATGATTAAACCTCTTTAATCCCAAAATCAGCAGGAATCTGTTACTTCAGCTCCAATGTGTTTCTGAAAAGCTTTTGTAATAGTTACTGCACCTTAATATTGCTTTGATGAAAGCAGTCTTTCGGCAGGACAAAGCATACTTTTCCCACTATCAACAGGGAGTCCTGTTTCAGTATGGCACAGATGACTGCTACTGTTTATAGGCAATAAAGTAAATTTGTTCAATTGAGAGTATTGTTTCTTATATCAAATAACTTTTAACAGTTGATAAATGGAATGAACTTAACCAAGCTGTGAGCTGTATGAAGAGGAGAAAATGAAAAATTCATTTCTTAAAAGAAGGCACCACAAAAAATAAGCAAATTAAGGACTATTAATATTCAACTCCAGTCTTTCTTTTTGCAAGAGCTGGCTTGAAAAACTCTTGAAAAATGGGTTTCAAATGATAAATGCCAATTTGACAGAAGATAATTGATGGAAGAATGCATCTATTCACTAAAATTGCTCAGCAGGAACCTTGTTCACCTGTCAGACTCTGCAGGCTGATGAATTTCTGTTTGACAGCTCCCATGCTCCAGGGAAGATGAGGAGGACTTCCATGTCTGAAGTCTTAGAGCTTTGATCTTCCAGGTCACTGAGGCAGGTGAGAAATCCTTCTGCAATATCTGGAATGTAGCATCTTGAAATCACTTTACACAGATGCTGTACTGTGAAAATAATAATCCTGCTTTAAAGACATAAAGGCTCTCTAGATGCCTAAATTTGCCTTAGACAAAAATGTGTACTTGCTTTGACATTTCAAGTCATGGCATCCTTACAGAAAAGAGTTCTATTCAGAAAAATGGGAGAGTCTGCCTTGTGCTTTATATCAGTGGATCTGGTCACCCGCCACCTAGGTTTTTAACATCATGAGGCTGCAAAAGTCCTTTTAAAGATACAGTTGTCATTTCATAATCTGAGCATTTTGCTTTCCTGCATCAAGATTTATCTTTCACTTGTTCCAGAAGAGACAGCCTAATAGTATTTAAAAACTTTGAAAACTTTAAAATATTCCATTAAGTTACTCTTATGTAACCCCCGGCAAATGGTTGTCCCTCTAACAACACAAAAAAATTAAAGACATTTTGTTGCCTTGAGTAATTTTAGCTGGATCAAACAATTTTGATAATTTTATTAACTTTGATGGACTTTGAGATTCTTTATTTGAGATGCAAGTATTATGAGACAGTAACTTTGGACCTGTTTTTCCAAGGAAATGAAGAAGGAAGACCACAAGGCACTGTACTGAAAGGCCTCCCCCTTCCTAAACCTGTGACTCCATTGAGCATTTCAAACTTCAGAGAGATACACAGTTGTCAAAGACAGCAAATTTCCATACATTTTGTGAAAACGGTTTGCTGGAGATGGATTGAAATTAGCGCTCCCACTAAGGAAAAGCCAGTTGCAGATCAGCCAGTTGGCCAATCACCATGGATATAATGAACAGGCAATCGGCACACGCTTATTTCAGCAGCGGCATATGTTGCCACATTCTCAGCCAAACTGGCAAAAGACATGAGAAGGAGCTGGAAGAAGTACTTGAGCACTGAGAATGGGAAGGACTAAGGAATGTGGGAGACAAAAATAGTTTTAAAAACTTCATTAGTTCCACTGTTCACAGAACAACTTAACTTTGGTATCTTCAAACTGCAGATTTAAAAAAAAAAAAAAAGAATGCATGCAAAAGACATATGGATTCTGCCTTTTAGTCTGTATTTCTTTAAGTGATATATTTATAATAAGATGCATTTTATGAGAGCCTATATTTCATTTGTGAATAGCGTGAAAACCAGGTTGTTCTCTTCTACAGTATGAAGGAAATGTAAAGTGAGAGCTGTTGAAAAGGATTTTCTAACAGGAGAATGAAGGTGATACATTCTTATTCTGGTAATGACAGAATGGACTAATGGAATCATCAATACCTGTATGTAAACTTAAATCATATGAACTCAATAGAATCACTAAATTTTAGTTTAAAAAAAGCTGGGCTGTTTTTCATTTTTCAATGTCTGTTCTTCAGCCTAGCTGATAATTTGAAGACACTGAATGGTCTATTTAAACTAAAGTAACTTTTGTAAAAAAATAAAATTGTCTGATACAAATTAGATATCTATTTTCCTCTGTTACGGCAAAAATGAAATATTACAGCCATTACATGAAGTAATAAATGCACACATATATACCTACATACATAAAATATTATGTATATCACATTTATTTTTCCTGGTCATATTTAGACTTGTCAAAGTAAAAAAAGCACTGGGAAACTCATGCTGAAATGAGTTGCTGGACTAACATAAATATTTAAGGCTAAGAATCTTGATGAGACCTGATTTCTAGTTATGCAACAATTCCGTAAGTAACTGCTGAATATTTAAATCTTGTATGTTTGTATATATTTGAATCTTCATTTACTGATATTCAGAAAACATCTTCAGACCTCTCAGTATCAAATGAGCTAATTTGAAATTACTGAATCACTCCTAGACACCGGTGATTAATTGGAAGAAAAAACATCACTGACTGATTAAAGCAATACAGTAAAGTCACTACAGCAACAATCAAAGAATCACCAGTTTAGCTCAGCCTTCCCCATAAAATCTAAGGAAACCTCTACTTTCAAAGATCTGTGTCTTCAGTGCGCAGGTTACTTCCAAAAGTTGTATGTATGGGTAAAAGGGAAGTGAATAAATAAACAGTATGAACTGAAAACTTAGTGTGGTATTCCAAGAAAACAACATTGTTCAGAGATTGGTGAGTCACAGAAGGGTTGGTTTTTGGCAGGGACCTCTGGAGTCCATGTGGCCCAAGCCCCCCTACCCAAGCAGGGTCACCTAGAGCCAGTTGTCCAGATGGCTTTTGAGTACCTCCGAGGAGGGAGAGTCCAACGCCTCTCTGGGCAACCTTTGCCAGTGCTTGGTCACTCCCACAGTTAAAAAGTGTTTCCTGATGTTCAGACAGAACCTCCTGTGTTTCAGTTTGTGCCTGTTGTCTTTGGTCCTGTCACTGGGCACCAGTGAAAAAAGCCTGGCTCTTCTCTCTCTCCCTTCAGGTATTTGATAGCATCTTCCATGAACCTTATCTTTCTAGGCGAAACAGCCCCAGGTCTCTCAGCCTTTTTCCACTGGAAGGATTCCTCAGTTCCCTGACCATCTATGTGGCCATTCACTAGACTCTCTCCCCTACAAGGGATACAAGGGCCATATCTCCCTTGTACTGGGGAGCCCAGAACTGGAAACAGCACACCAGATGTGGCCTCACCAGTGCTAAAAAGAGGGGACACATCCTTAGACCTGCTGTGACTACTCCTGGTGCATCTTCCTAGTGCGGGACAAGGTTCCATTAACCTCCTTTGCCACAAGAGCAGATCGCTGGCACCCACCACATGCAGTTATATTCATAAAATATATTTTCTTCTTGTTCAACATACTGTTTAAACACATAGGGAGATTTTGCAACATCATGGCAGACGTAAGCAAAGTCTTTAATATTTACAGACAGTGCCAATATGAATAGCAGCCTTTAGATCTGTTTACTGCTCACTCAGTAAAAACAATTTTCTAGTGAAAACTATGGGATGTAGGATATAGCTAGGAAAAGAATAAATAAAAACTTGATATTTTATGACGCTAACAGAGATTCAGATATGGAAGAGCAAAGGGATCTAAGCTAGATTTAAAGCTAGATCTTGAATACATATCTTTGGAGTGAAACCAGTTTATAGTTTAAAACCTGAGAGCAGTTCAGAGTTCCTGTATCTCCCCGTCATACTGTTTGAGTACGCAATGAATGTATACAATAAAACCATGCTGAATGGCACAGAATTGCTCTATGAGAACAGTTGGATATTTGGCTACTAGACATCAGTATTATCGCTATGTAAACAAAAATACAGCAATATTAACATTAAAAAGTTAAAAGTCAAATACATGAATTACTGAAACAATGTGTGATACACTGTAATGAAAGAACTCAAATAATTTCTGAAAGAAGTAAAATTCCTTGTTGCAAGGCCATGCTGGAAGTACTCTAAGTTTATTTTTATTGTCATTTCCCAATAGAAAGGATGTGTGATATATTTGAAGGCCTCTGACTATCTTAGAAAAGTATATATACTAGCAAAGCTTTCTGGTTATGAATAACATTTATAGCTCTTCTGAGAATAAAAATAATATTCTCACATGTTACCTAGTTCCCTTACTCTGCTACTGGGAAAAGGCAAGGTTTCAGATGCATCTCTCAAGGCAATACATTTCCTCTTTCTCGTTTTAGTAACACATATTTTGCTGAAGGCTCTTTAAGCCTCACATGCATTCCATCTTGGAACCTTGGTCTGAACAACATTAACCTCACACTCTCTCATTCCTGAAAAGTCCATACAGTGAAGGTAATACTATATCTCACAGCAGTATAGAATCAACAGACAGGTGCAATCCAGTGTTTCCATTTTGTGTGCAGGGTTATATGGGTCAGTTTGACAAAACAAAGTGGCTTAAATTTGGCATTGAAATATTTTTATTTTCAGATGTTACAGAATGGGCACATCCCACTTCTAATGATCTCAAAAGCCCATTACATAAGTCAGGCATCTAAATACGAGCATTTGGTGTCTTTGTCTCAGTGTTTTTTATATGAATAATATTTGTCTATGCCTAATATATCTTGATATTCAGCAATGATAGTGACTTTCCAAGTGAAAAGCATACATTTAAAAAAAAAAAAAAGAAAACTGAGAGAGAGCCAGCAGACAACACTTTAAATCAAAACTCGCCTGTGCAATTCTCAGGTCCAGCCTGAAGCTATGTAATTTGAAATATGGAGTACTTTCCAGGAGGATGAGATACTTTTACTGTAGCTAGTAAAGCAACTTTGGGTTGTCACAACAACTGTAAATAGACAGATAAAATAAATCAAACTGACAAAATGTACTGTGATAAGAAAGTTCTGCAGAAGTACAAGAACTATTCTGACTATTTAATTTCATTTCATTCAAACTGAATTATGCTCAATAAATAAAATACAACATGATGATAAAAAAACCCCGGCTCTGTCTCCAGGCTACTTACAGTGTAAGTGGATTAGATTCTATGCATAATGAACTAGTAAACAGCAGACCCATATAAAATGAGGAAAGAGAATTTGATTTCAAATGCTGAAACAGTATGAAGTTGACAATTGCACAGAGTTATTAGCCAAATGCTAGGCAGTCAGCCAGAAGGCTTCAACAAAAATTGCCTTAAGCAAGAGCAGCAACCAAGGGGAGGAGTTAACGGGGGAAAAAATAAAGGGGGGAAAAATCCATTAAAATCACTCATGGGATGATATTTGTCACCAAAAAGGCCAGAATGACAGATGATTAAGATCTTGTTGATGGAAAAAAGTGCAAAAAACAAGAGCAGATTTAATGTAAGAGGAAGTCAGTGAAATAAGAAGTATATTACCAAATATAAATCTAGAAAACTCCTCCATTAACAGCAAAGGGACAGCCATTTTATTCTGTTAGTCTGTTGTAATTCCCTTTAGAGTTCACTTGGATAATGAGTGATTAATGTCTGTGTGCCTAAAACTAAAACTGTGTCCTAATTGGGTTTGGCTGAGCTAATTGCCTCTGATCAATAAAACTGACACATAATACGCTTGTCCTTCAAGAATCTCAGTCTGTGTATCATTCCACTTCCCTCAAACCATGCTTCTGACATCCAGGGGAACAGAAATCGGTCATGTTAATAGAAAATTGGAAGTAACACAGAAGAACTTAAACAGAGCAGTAAGCACTGGGGAAACGTATATTTTATTTGACTAAAAACCCCTTGTGCTTCATGACACATCCCACCCACTCACAGCAGTTTTCTACATATTTGCAGTCCCTTCCCTGCCATCAGCATTTCTGTGCTTTCCTTACACCAGCACAGAGACTCCAGGAAAGCTGCAGACTGGGAATACAGCAGTGGAAGGAGGCATCCCTCCCAGAACACCTCCAAAACACACAGGTTCTGCTAAGGTTCTTTCACACCCCAATGTCCCTGTAAGTGTGCTCCTACAGCCACACCAGAATTTTCTGGCACTGCAATGACACAGAAAACACATCACGTTTTCCTCAAATGAACCAAATTATGCTTTCTAGCCATAGGGAACATGTAATCATAGGATGCAATGCCTACTCTAGCAAAATTACTGACAAGTGCAATAAAAATAGCAGACACAGTGTAACTACTTAATACTACTCCAAATACCATTGTATGGCATTAATTTATGCTTAACACACCTTTTTAATTTCCTTGACATCAGGGTCAAGGTTAATTACACGAGCTATGCAGACTATGCAAGTATGTTCTCTTAAGCCAGTTGCCCCTCAGATCATTTCCACAGAAGTGCCAGCCAGTGTGAGAGTCATTGGAAATGGCATAAACTAATATTCTGCTAGGAGGCAGGGACACGCCTCCGGCCTCTGCTTTGGCTCAGAAGGATTTGTCCACCTAGACCTTAAAATACCAAGTGAAACAGTGTAACACAGATCTCCCAACCTAGCTTAACCAGGAGAAAGGCGCTTATGCAAACAACCCTGTGACTATGTCAAATGCCAGGACATCTACTTGAGCTTGCTGTCACTCAAACCCGTGGCGGCTTTTAAGGTGGCCTTCTGAGAAGAAATAAGCCATGTACTTAATACATCATCAGTAAAACTTTGCTCATCTGAGATACATGCCCTTGCAGAGAAATAAATACTATCACATCTCTATTTTGTTTTTCTATACACAGCCATGCCCTCTAGTGGAACTGGCTGGTTTGCCGAGTGGTGTTTCCTTTTCTCAAAATCAGCACACTCTGAACTACATTCATCAGCTGGAGTTATGATCCTCACTTTCTTTTAGGACTACTGTATTATTAAATTTGAAGAATTCGGTTGTACAGAAGATTCAAGATACTGAGAGAATCCAAACTATAAAGTTTTAAATAAAGTTCTCATTTTTGAGGTAGCCTTCCTGTTAGTTGTTCTTTTGATAGAATAAATCCTGCTTTGTGGTGTTTTACACAATGTCAAGGTCAAGTCAATTCAGGAAGAGCCAAAGGAACTGAAGTAATCTGGGACCACTGCTGACCTATTCCAACACTTCTATAGCAAATGCACACAAAAAATGACAGAAAACTTCAGCAACAGTAGAAATTACAGTTTCAGGCCTGGCTTCCACTTGCAAGCTCACTGGCAGAGAAACACTTAGAGATCACAATCTCACGCAGTAAAAATATTAAAGACTAGGAATAAAGTTAAGGCAGAAGAAAAGATGAGGAGAAAGATAATAGGAACCCATATCCAGCTTCATTGATAGTTTTCAGAGCTTCAGTGGTGAAAGGAAAATTTTTATCAACTTCTCCATGCCTGCACACAGCTGTGACTGAAGATTAAGAAAATGCAAAGTCATCCCACTGAACTGGGAAAAGAGATTTACAGCAGCCACCTCCATCACTCCCATCACATCAGGACATGTTTTGCCACCTCATCCAGTCAGGTATAACTGTTATGTCCCAAGGTATGTGCTCTTGTCCTCTCCCCAATAGCAATTAACGTCCTGCAGAAGGAGGATCCTAATTCCCTTTAGCTTCCTATCTCTGGTTAGCCACTGATTCCCTCCACCCCCAGCTTTTCCCTACGATTCAGAAAGGTAGGAATTCATCATGTCTTCATTCACTAGCTGCAATGTAAGGAGAATAGGCAATGAGGACCAAAGAATTTCACCATTACTTTTGTCTATCTCTACAATGTGTCTCTTCCCCCAGTATATTTAATATAAATCAGTGCAACTGAAGCAAGATTTGATTATTATTTGAGGATTACAATTCACTTTCATGCTGTCAAAAAGATAGTCCATTAAACAGTTAACATCTAAACTAGGTCTTTGAACTTATATTAACCTGGAGACTAAGTCCCATACCTGCTCTTGAGTCATCTGAATTAAGAATATTTTTTATTTGGTATGCAGAAATTATTATTTCAATTTTCTTTAGGACTGGTAATGATTGCTGTCCATTTCTTCTGCTAGCTACAGGGAGACAAAATTTTAAAATCCCATTCAAACAAACAAAACAAAAACCCCTCCCTCAAAACTTCCTTTTTTTTGATATTAAAGAATATTCTCTATTCATATAACACAAAAACTTAGTGTTAGCTGAACACACTATTCATAGTTAGATCCCCAAGAGTTAGTACAGGTAAGAGTGAAATTAACTCTTATTAGAACTCTGTAAAGGGTTATTTGGAAAAGGAAACTCTTAGAAGCTGCTAGAAATGGTAATGAGGCCTCAGGATACATGAGACTATGACAGATAGCTGATGTAACACTTAAAATTCACTTTCCACTGATATAATGTAACCCTGCTGAAGCTTTGGACATATAAAAGTTTTTGATAGGTGCCAACCTTTCTTTTCAACATGCAGTGGAATTCCTGCAAGAAATACTGAATCAGACCTTCAGACACAGTTCCATTAAAGTCTTTATCAATTATGATGGCCATAGCAGAATTTTAGAATTTAAGTTCATGTTAGGTATTTCTAATAATATTTAAGCTTTATATCAGTACAGATCCAGCTAGCTAAACAAAATATGCATAGAATCGAGGAGCTATAATAACCACTAGTCAAGTTTTAATCATATTCTACAGATGATCAAAACCATAAAGTCTTAAATTTGCATCTAAAATATAAAGATTGTTAAACCATACTATCAGCAAGACTTAAGGAGAAGAGGACAAAAATTAATTCCAGAAACCTGAGAGATTCTGAAAGGGCTGAGAGTTTTTTTAACTATTTCTAGTCGGTTTGAGGATGTCATATTGGAGTGTATCAAGGTAACTGCACTCAAAACAAGAGATCAAGACCTAAACCAGATAGATACCTAAATAAAATACATTTCACATAATATCAACATAATGGGAAAGCATTTAAAATCATCTTTCACTGCAAAGCTTAACAGGCAGGAGCCCGGTGTCTGCAGTATCATTCTTTCAGAGCAGTCTTAATCTAAAGTCAATCTAAATGGGGGTCACTAAAGCCTAGGAAAAGGTGGAATCATGGAAAGGCATGACTAGGGATGACTTTGTGCTGCATGATCTATTACAGAAATGTAGCCTAATTTATGCCTCTAAGGGAGGCTGATCTAGAAAAGAAAAGAAATCCTCATTTGACACAACGGTTACACAGTCAAAAACATTTCTGTGCTTTTTGCTCTAATGATTTATTGCTACTGACTCATATCACTGTCCTTTACAGTTCTACAAAACACAGAAAGCCTATTTATTTTTTGTACAGACCAATATAGCCAGTTACAGCGAATCTGCAGAAGATATTGCGATATTGTATCAGAGAAGCAGAAGAATAAACTAGGAAGTCCTTGCTCAAATTCAGGTCAGAGTTAATATCAAATAGCTAGCCCTGAACTACTTAATTACTAAATGAGCAGAACAGGTCATTGGATACTAAAAAGTTATTCAGCATTAATTGTATCTCTAGAAAACTTGACCCAAAGCCACTGGCAGAATTTTAGGTGACACTGTGCTGAATTAACACCTGAAGGATCAGTTCCTGTCTCAGAGCTGTTTTTAAAACTAATCACTATTGTACATAAATATTAATAAATTAGTATAAATATGTAACTTGTGTTCAAAATGAAGCCATGTAATTCAACTTTAGTGGTGGAAATGCTATAGCTCTGCACTCTCTGGACAAGCTGGGGAATGTCCAGATCAGACCAACACATATAAGAAATTTGGAAAATGACTACAAAGGCAAAAAAATTAGAAACCAGGCCTGTTCACTCTAGAAACACAAAAGATCAAGCTAAACATGTGAGCTGATAAGAAGCTTGCAGAATCTCCCTAATTTTAAATTCCCAAGAACCAGTTAAACAAAAGTTTACACAGTGTATTTATAATTCACCACAGCCCTTGAGCAGGGCATGTGCTTTTAGAAGTTTCTTCCAGTCTTGTACTTGAATTAGTGACTGTCAATACTATCTTAACACATTTCTTCTCCCAGATTCTACACAGACATGGGAAACAACACTGTATAGCAGTTTATTAATAGTTTTTCCATCTTTAAAAGAGGCAATGAAGTCTAAAAGTGCTTATTCACTACGAATTAGCAGGGCCACTACTGCCAAATACCAATCACAAGAAAACTGAAAATATGTAACACTGAAGAAATTAATATGATTTCTCAAAGGAAAGCTGAAAATTAAAGGTTAAAACCCCTGCCTTGTCTTCTGAACACTTTAATTCCTGTAACATCATATATTACATAAGGCCAGATTGCACAGCTTTTATCAGCATTTGTAATGTGTGTCTGTGAATACATCAGAAAACACTTGATTCAAGGTCCTCCACTCCTTGTCTGAAGAATTAACTATCCAGGCAAGTGGGAAGTCTCTACTTTCAGATATTGTTGTTAGGTCAAGCATGAGAAAAATACCTTTTAAATGCCTTACATTTCTTTACAGACCTTTATATGCAATCTGCCATGAAAGTTGTCTTTCTGACCTCAAGATAAGGCAAGCTACATCAATTTCAATGTTTGGAATATCAACCCAACCATTTTTCTTTTAGCAGGCATTTAGATTTTAATTTGTATTTATGCCGCAGAGAAATACCTTTTTTTTTTTTTCCCCGTAAGCCGAATCAGAAGCAATCTATAGGTCACATACTCTTCTAAAAGCTATGTTTGGATTATGGTGTGAATTTTCAGTTGATTCAAAGTGTACCTCCAACCACTCCTGAAAATACTTCTGCAGTATGAAATGACACAACCAGCCCTCTGCATAAATTCTCCTTGTAACAAATTATTTCAGTGCTCTTCATATTTTTGGAACATTCAACCAAAATTGAATTGCCTAGAAAATAAGAAGTTTTGACTTTGAAATCTCAGCTTCTTCTAAAAGTTGAAGTCCCAATTAAACTGAAGTCTAGGATTTCCCAGATCCATCTAAATACTAGATCCATGTCACTCAAAACATTAACAGAAAACAGGGTGTGAGACTTACTTCCTGTTACTGTAACTGTAAATATAGCCATCCAGAAAGACTGGCCAATTGTTCTGAAAAGGTCTTCATTCCATTTAAACTGTCTAAAGATTTGCTGAATGACTCCTAACAGTTATTATTTGAGCTGTCAGAACCTAGAAATTAAATTTAAACTTTTCACTGCATTATTTACTATTTGTAAGAACTTTTTTCTCTTAGGTCGTTGTTTGTAAGAATCGCTAGTATCTATAAAAGTCCAGCTGTGTCCAAAGAAAATAGTGGTGGGACACATAGACAAACAAGTCAACTACCTGCTTTGCAAGGACTTTGAAAGATTATAATCTATCCCTTATTCCAAGAACCTGGCAAGCCCAGGGACACACAGTGGTTTTGCTTTCTGTACCATTAAGATTTTATCGCAGAGCCTGAGGTCACAGGAGAGGTCAGAATAGACCTCGGTGGGTCACCTGGTCCAACCTCCTGCTCAAGCAGGGTCATCCCAGAGCACAAGGCACAGGATTGCATCCAGATGGATCTTGAGTATCTCCAAATAGGGAAAACACAACCTCTCTGGGCGACCTGTTCCAGTGCTTGGTCACCCACACAGTTGTTTTTTATATTCTGGTGGAACTTCCTGGGCATCAGTTTATGTCTGTTTCCTCTTGTCCTATTGCTGGGTACCACCAAGAAGAGCCTGGTTACATCCTCTTGGCACCCTCCCTTCAGACACAGACTTCTATATGGTCCCCCCTCAGTTGCCTCTTCTCAGGCTGAACAGGCCCTCAGCCTTTCCTCGCAAAAAAGATTCTCCAATCCCTTCATCAGCGCTGTATCGCTAAGGGGGTCACTCCTACGCTACCACCGCTGAAGTCAAAATCACTCCGGCGAGGGTCCCAACTTGCCACGGGGCTTTCCCGTGGTCTTTAAAAGAACCTCTAAAAAAAGCCGCAACCTCAGGGATTCACACGCCGCTCAAGATCTATCCTTGACACCGCCAAGGCTTTAAGCGCAGCTCTACCCTCGCCCAACGGGGGACGCAGAACGAGGGGCTCGGCTCCCCCC
>VWZN01017017.1:1166708-1190875 GCA_013396955.1 Regulus satrapa
GAAAGCAGGTGACCGGGGGCCCGGGGGAGGCGTGGACTGGCACGGGGAGGGAGGAAGAGGAGGAGATTGCGCAGACGGGAGCCACTGCTGGGGCTGGTCTGTCACCCGGGGTGCCCTCCCGAGTGCGGGGACGGGTCGGGAGCGCGGCTCCAGGGTCCTGATCCGCCCGTGTTCCCGGCTGGGCTGGGCGGCTGATGGCGGGCTGGCGAGCCCTGCGTGCCGCGGGCAGCTCTGGGGAGCAGCAGGAGGAGCCGCGGTGCCCGGGAAGCAGCTGCGGTCAGGGGAAGGAGAGAGAGAGGGACAGACAGACCGCTGTTGTGAGAGAAGATGTAAATGGGGTCAATTAACGCGCTTGAATTTTTTATGAAGTTGCCGACCTTCAAGGTTTCATGGATCAGCGTAATCCTTTAAAGGGCATTTCTGGGCACCGCTTGGTGTGTGGAGAAACTTGCTTTTCCTTGGAAGATGAGTTACTGTCACTTGGGGAAAAGAAGCGCAGGATAAGCGGCTGGAACAGCCCCCCGCTTGCACTGAAAAGTAAAAGGATATTTTTTTCCTTTGTTGCCTCACAAAGTTTATCTGGGGAGGCCCCGTGTCGATGCTGTTTTTAGTACGAGTGGGTGTCCCAAGTGAGTGTCACTGGCAGTCAGCGAGTGGCCGGAGGACAAGGTCATACCTGTGCTGCAGAGCTGTTGGCTCATGATGAGCCACAGGGAAATATTGTGTTGTAATTAATTACTTTTAAAAACTGTGTGGTCTTTGGCAATCTTAAGACTGCCTTATAATACCCCTGTAGTAAATATTTCTATACAGTGGAGAATATCTTTGTACCCCAGAAACTTAAAATAAGCAGTTTATTATTACTTATTTCTACCAGTGTAGAAATGGTCAAGAGAAACTGATAGAAGAGGCTGCCAATCAAGCAGATAAATTGCTTACNGGGGGCGGAGGGGACGGGGCGGGGGGAGGGCGGGCGGCACCGGAGGCGGGAGCTCAGCCGAGCCCCGCCCGCGCCCCTCCCTCCGGCGCTGGCCTCCGCAGCGGGGAAAGGCCGGCGAGATGCTGGAGACGCTGCGGGAGCGGCTGCTGAGCGTCCAGCAGGACCTCACCGCCGGGTGGGTATCGCCTACGGCACCGCGGGGCTGGGGGGGCAGCGGGAGAGCGGCCCGCAGCCCGGCCGNCGGGTCGGGAGCGCTGCTCCAGGGTCCTGATCCGCCCGTGTTCCCGGCTGGGCTGGGCGGCTGATGGCGGGCTGGCGAGCCCTGCGTGCCGCGGGCAGCTCTGGGGAGCAGCAGGAGGAGCCGCGGTGCCCGGGAAGCAGCTGCGGTCAGGGGAAGGAGAGAGAGAGGGACAGACAGACCGCTGTTGTGAGAGAAGATGTAAATGGGGTCAATTAACGCGCTTGAATTTTTTATGAAGTTGCCGACCTTCAAGGTTTCATGGATCAGCGTAATCCTTTAAAGGGCATTTCTGGGCACCGCTTGGTGTGTGGAGAAACTTGCTTTTCCTTGGAAGATGAGTTACTGTCACTTGGGGAAAAGAAGCGCAGGATAAGCGGCTGGAACAGCCCCCCGCTTGCACTGAAAAGTAAAAGGATATTTTTTTCCTTTGTTGCCTCACAAAGTTTATCTGGGGAGGCCCCGTGTCGATGCTGTTTTTAGTACGAGTGGGTGTCCCAAGTGAGTGTCACTGGCAGTCAGCGAGTGGCCGGAGGACAAGGTCATACCTGTGCTGCAGAGCTGTTGGCTCATGATGAGCCACAGGGAAATATTGTGTTGTAATTAATTACTTTTAAAAACTGTGTGGTCTTTGGCAATCTTAAGACTGCCTTATAATACCCCTGTAGTAAATATTTCTATACAGTGGAGAATATCTTTGTACCCCAGAAACTTAAAATAAGCAGTTTATTATTACTTATTTCTACCAGTGTAGAAATGGTCAAGAGAAACTGATAGAAGAGGCTGCCAATCAAGCAGATAAATTGCTTACGTGTTATCTATCTCATCTTACCAAACAGCAACTGAATATTAAACTGTCTTAAAAATACAGACACAACTATTGCTTTATTTCTGTCTGACTTCTGCTTCTCAGAGGAGTTGATATCTCAGTACAGTGTAAGGCTCTTTTGAAAAGAGCATGGTGAAAGACAACAACAGAAAGGTCATGGCATTCCAGATCTGATGGTCACTTAACTCTGTTTCCATATTTGTGTTTTCCATATTTGCTGCAGTGGAGTCAGTGTATTTCCATGGTGTTGCAATGTTTTATTCTGAGAATAGTCCCTGATTTCATAATGTCCATCTTTGTGTTTTGGCAGCTCCATTAATGTGCCCTTGTTCCTGTCTTTAAGTGTCCTGTCCTGTCTTTAAGTGTTTTTTGTTTTTTTTTTTTTTTTCTCTCGCCATCTATATCTCAGAACCACAGTGGCAGAACTGGTTTGCCCCCTCTTCTTTCCTAGACCATGCAACCTGATTTCTTGGTGCTCTGGATTACTCTGTTCTGTACCCTACCAAAGTAGTAATAGAAGTCATTTTGTGATGTTGTGATTTAGCTTAAAATTGTCTAATTCTCAGAACCTAAAGAAAGTAATTTTGGTGTCAAGTTGTGACCAACTGGTTAACTACACATAAATACTTGCGAAGTAGAACAAGTTGAATTTCATTAAACTGTGAGGGGGAAGGTTTTCCAGGGCTTATGAGAAAATAATATCCCTTCCCAAAGGAATATGGGAACATGCATGTATGACTGAAAAAGGTTAAATCTGGGTTGTGTGGTTTAAAGAGAGCAGTTTAGAGTTAATAGCCATTTCTAGTGGCCTCCTCCCTTGCTCAGTTGTGTCTGCTGTCTAATGCTGCGTGTCCTGTGAGCAAGGTATCTGAATTTTGACCCATTCACCTGATAGCAAGCCTTTGCAGGAGGAGAAAAACCAACCCAGATGGATGCAGAAGGGTGCTGCTGTTTCAGGCAGGGCTGCATACCGGGGAATGTAGCAGCAGAGAAGGGTGAATTGCACAGCTTCCTTCAGCAGTGGGCTTCTTCCTCTGTGTGCTGTGGTTGTTGCTGCTTGGCTTGGCTGTTATAAACAGCTCCCTGAGAGCGAGGGGAGACCTGCCTTAGCATGTCTTTTCTCAAATTGTCAACCACCTGGTGTGCTGTAGGGCTTTGATGTTTCTTTGAGCTCCTGGAGAGCAGTGGTCCAGACTGGGGGAGTGGTTTGACTACCTGTTAAAGCAGGTATATCTGAATATCTGTATATTAGGTTGTTTCTCAGTCCCTGGGTCACTCAGGATTACAGATCTTTCTGTCATGTCTGGAGGATATCTTTCACTCTTGGAGTCAATTTCTATCTTGCTTGTCTGTGCCATTTAGTTCTTCCTGACTTTTACTGTCCTGGACTGTGACCACGGAGGGCCTAGAAATGGAGGACAGCCATTGCCTGGGTGGTCAGGGAATAGAAAACAGGTTTGCTTCTCACTGTGCTTTGTCAACTTGACTAGCATATGCAGGTTGTCTGAAAAAGAGCAGAAAGAGTTTGGGGGAAGGTTGATTGGTTGGTGTGGGTTGCTTTGCTTTTGGAGAAGCAAGACACCAGTGGGTTTGAGATGGACTGTGTGTGAAACGAGCCTCGGATACGCTCGGCAGCAGTGTGCTGTGGTGGTGCTGCTGGGGGTTCTGAAAGCTGGCAGAAGAAAAGTTGTGCTTGGGCTGTTTTTCTGTTGGTAGACTTATGGCAAGTGGGTACACGTGTATGTGTGACTGTTGTGCTTTTCCTTGCCATGAGAGCCTTCCTGCAAATGGTAGCCTTTCTCAGAGCTGGGTTGGTTATTTCTATGCAGGTCTTTAATTACTGTCTGCTAAGGAAACTGTATCAAGAGATGGATGACTTGTGTACCCAGCTCCCATTAAACTTTTCATACTGAATTGACTGGTGCGCTTCTACAAAAAAAGTCTCAAGATTTAGCAGTAGTGTCAGTGGAAATAAATTTATATGACAGTCTCCACAAAACTAAGTGAAATTCAATTTATTTGTGAAACAAGCTGAAACAAAAGTAACTGTAATAGGCTGGAATTAACACGTTATGTGTTCAAAAAACTTGTTCTCTGTTTTTTAGTGTTCTAAATGTCTGATGGATTTATGTTTCGATTTGTAGGTTGAAGACTTTGGGTGACAAATCAAGAGATGCAAAGAAAAGCAGGCAAAGGTACTTTTGAATGTCTTAATATATAGCGTTAATATAAGATATTCTTGTTAAGGAAAAATTTGAAGTGGCTTATATATATTTATATATGAGACAATTGCAAGAACATTTGCATATAATTTTACAAAATACTATTTTGACAACAGAGGGGCTTAACCAAAGCAAATGTTTTGCTTAATACAGCCTTCATTGATAGGCCTAAGTAATTCCTAATGTTTGTCAGTTGGTTTATAAATTACTATTTAAATTAAATGAATATGCAGTGTTATTGTAATTCCTCATAGAAGATTAATGTTGCAGTATGTTGAAATGTAATTGTTTACAATCTCAGTGAATCTCAAGTCCTAAAATTGTAACTCAGACTTTTTTTAGTGTAAAAACAGAAATAAGAGCCTTTTTATTGTAGAAAATATGTGTTTAATGAACACATATTTTTTGTTTCAAGAAGTTTTGATAATTGTGCTGATTTGGTTTTCTTTCTTTCATTGTTTTTTGTTTGTTTGTTTGTTTTTGTTTTTTTTCCAGTCTTCTGCATTTTAGTTTTCTGCTCATTCTTTCAACCTGTGTAAGCTACAGGGAAAGACTACTTGATATCTGTAAATGACATCTGTGAGAGTCACTTCTTAAAATAAGATATGCCTTAGTGTAAGCATGTTCTTATTAAAACATACTGTGTAGACACAAATTAGTTTAAAAACAAGCCAAGTGCTAAAAATAAAGCATCTGAAATAAACTGTCTTAAGTTCTGAATCGTGATGTTTTGGATCTAAATTTTTTTTTTAAACAGAGGACCAGTTGTATGGACAAGGCATGGAGGCTTAACTAAGAATAGGTGAAGATCTGAGTAAAACTATTTTAGGCAGCTGCCTTCTCTGTGTGTTTCTAGTCCATAATATTCTGGTTCTTCTGGAGTACTGTTATAAATATCCATCACTTTTTGAGAAAAGCACTGGGTGAACCAATTGAAGCATCAGAAACAGGGCAATGCTGGCTTCTGCTTTGCTGATAAAGTTCACGGACAAACACAGCTTAGCTTGATTGTAAGGATGGCTGAAAGCCAAGGAGAGGCCAGGAAGGGTGGTGTTGCACTGAGAATTTTTCACTGACCCTCTGACCAGGGAGAGAATTATATTTTCTCCAAACAGCTTGAGGAATCCTCTGTATCATTAACCCCCCCATTCTTGTGGAGGGCCTTTAGCATCCAGCTCCTGAAAAGACAACCTGTCAGTATGCAGTCAAGAAGTGCTCTGGGTGGCTGTCAAGGATGACTTCTTGATGCCTCATCATAACCTCTTTGGCATGCTGGAATAGCCTTAGGAAAGTCAGAGCTCACCTGGAATTGAAATTTACAAGAGATGTCAAAGACAAGAAGAGCTGCTAGCCCTGCACTGGTAATAAGAAGCTGAAAGAAAACATGGGATTGGTTATGAATGTGGTGAATTACAGCAAATGTAGAGGTTGTTGTGTTATATAATGCCTTTGTGGCTTCAGTGCCTTGTGGTTAGTGAAAGGGATCAAGCAGCCTGACCAGTAGTGAATGAAGATAGATTGAGGATACTCAATCCATAAAAGCCCGTAGGACCATATGGTGCAAAGAGGTACCTCATGAAAATTAAGAGGTACAAATTCCATGTTTCCCTGGGGAGAAAGCATCCCCTGCAACAATGCAGACTGGGACTGACAGACTATCTGGGAAGTAGCTTTGCTAAAAAGACCCTGGAGTTCTTGGCAGACAGTATTCTGAATGTGAGCCAGGGTCATGCCTTGCAGCAGGGAAGGCCAACAGCTAATGGGGCTGCAAACAATATCCAGACTGTGGGATTGAGGAAGGTGATGTTCCCCTGTATTAAGCATACTTTTGACCACTTAAGTACCCTGTTCACTTTGGTCCCCAGTTTGAGAAAGATGTTAGTATTCTGGAGCAATTTAGTGGAGGGCCACCAAAGTGGTTGAGGCAGGAACTCTGTGTGTGAGAAAAGGCTGAGACAGGCAGTTGTTCAGCCTGGAAAACAGGTGACTTCTGGGAGAGCTAGGAGCAGCCTGTCACTACACATGAAGTGGTTCTTGAGGAAATTGGCGTGTGGTGGGAACACTAGAGGTGATAAGCATAAGTTGAAACAAGAGATGATCAGACAGGAAAAGCTGAGAAAAGTTTTCTGAGGAAGCTGCTTTGATCTCATAGCTGGTTTTAACAGGGGATTGCAGTAGAAGCTTCCTGAGGTCTCTTTCCACCTCATTGACTTTGTCAATTTTCCCTTTCCTTAAGGACAAGAAGGTTTTAATTTATGGTTGTTCTTTTTCTCTTTTTTTATTTCCCCATTTAAATTGTTTGGATGATAGTGCAAAACAGTCTATTTGGGTGATCTTCCAAGAGATAAATTTTGGATGGCCTCAAGATCTGAAGATCCTGAGAAGTACTGCATTGTTAATTTTCTATAATTATAAGATGTCTTTATTCTTTAAGCTGTTATTAATGGAAGTGTGTGCATTGAATAGGAGATCATTAGAGCATTAAACTGACAAAGGCTCTTTATCTTAGTGTTTCTTTTTAGTGTAGAATATTTTAAGTGCAATATCTGTATTGAGGGACATGGATTTGTGTTGAAGTTGGTTTTTTTTTATTTCCCCCGAGTATTTCTGTGTCCTTTCTTAGGTTAAAATGACAGTCATCATGTATCTTTGTTAACTGTACTAGAAATTATTTAATAAAACTTGTTTTTAATGGAGATGATTGAAAAGAGTAAGAATAGGCTATCATAAAACAACAAGGGAAAAAAGCAATCCTAGCATTAGAAAATTCTTGTCAGATACACCACGTAATGCATTTGAAACCAAAATTGGCTAAAGGTTTGTGAAAGTAGGAACAGGAGGAAACATTTCTGTGCTCAGCATATCTCTCAAGTGCAAGATGTGTGTGCACACGTTTTTTATAACAGCCTTCTATTCTTTAACAGTTTTGTACATTTACAATTTGTTTTCTAGAACTGTTCAGTGTTTGCCAGAGTTTTCTGCTGGACTGGAATTACTAAGCAGGTATGACCTTCCTTTTCTTTATTAGTGTTTTCTACCTATATTAATTATTATTATTATATTTCTAATTGATTATTCTATTTCTTCCTATTTTTTTCCTATATTATTAATCTTCCTAGATTTTAAAAAATCTCTTTTCTTAAGAAAGAAATTAGAGAAGAAAATCAAAATGTTGCTAATAGGTTTTTGGTTGTTCTGCATTTAGTAGTGTGGGAGTGATTATCAAATGATAAATGTGTTTAAAGCTTGTCCAATCCTGAAGTGCTTTTATGTTAGTGACACTGAAGTTCTGGAGGAAAAGCTGCATTTGGAAGATGACTTTAGTCCACGTCCTGATGCGGAAGGGAGGCCAGCACTAAGCTCCAGTCTGTGGTTTCATAACTTAAGACATATTTGATATTATTTCCTTCTGTCTTTTTTTTTTTTTTTAATTGGAAGGGGTACATGTGTGATTACAATTTTTTTTTCATTTTTTTAATTAAATTGAGTTCTAAGTGATGTTTAAGGCAGAGAGTTGTCTTGTAAGTATTGCTGGGTCCATTTAGCTTTTAATGTCAGCAGGTTAAAAGACATGCATTGCTTTTTCTTTAAAAGACATTATTTCTCACTGCACATTTGTCTTGGCAGAACAGTATGTGCTGGAAAGAGTTACACAGCTTTTTAAGCTGTAATTGCTGGTATTACCTGTAAATATAAGCACAGTGACATCCCTGAATTCATTTGTAAGGAGAGCACAGTAAGAATAGTAATTTATCTTCTCTTCAGATATGAAGATGCTTGGGCTGCCCTTCATAAAGGAGCCAAAGATTGTGCAAAAGCTGGAGAGGTAAGAAAAAATAAATGCCATGCATGAAGTATTTTAAAATGTGTAAATAATTTTAAACTAAAATTTTTAGTACCAGCCTACAGGGTTAACATTGGCCCCCAGCTTGACACCCATACAGCCTTGTTCACTCCCACAGTAATGTAAACAACAATGTAATAGAAATGTGAAATAACAAATAATGTGATGCAATGTAAACAGTTGCAAAGATGGTGTTGCATGTTACTGCCAGCCCCTTAAAAGCAGTGGGGGGTGGCTGGGAAAGTACAGAATGTATTTGGGGTTGAGGAACCTTAATGGTTCCACAGCTCATCAGGGCCAGGCTGTGGCACTGCTGCCAATTCCTAGTGCACAAGAGACAGCAAGATTGGCTTGCACAAGTGAAAAGATTAGGGAAGTGTTTGTGCTTTCTCCTATTCCTGCCCTGGAAGTAAAGTCACAAGTTGTGTGGTTTATTTGTGGAATGAAGGGAAAGGAAACTTCCAGTAAGTGTTACTCAGTGCATTACTCAGCACCAGACTTTCAGTTTCAAGCCATGTTTAAGGGGCAGATTGTGTAATCTGCGAGGCCACAGCGCAGAGCAGGACTGAGCTGTGAGGTTTTCTGTGCTGGCTGAAACCTTCACTTCGGCTGGGTGCATCCTTCCTAGCTCTTCTCTTTACTTAGAGACTTCTCTGGATCTTTTTTTAGTGGATAAATAACTCACTGTGTATTTTCGGTAAGAAAGAAAGTTTCTTTATGTTCTTCTTTTTCTTGCCTAATGGTATGGCCCTGCTTTTCCCTGCATTCTAGGGAAAGCCTTCAGGCATTAGAGATGGAGTTCTGTTTGCCAGTTTGGCATGTTTTACTGCTCATAATGTTATTTTTTTTTTTTAAATAGAAAATCTCTTTAATTGTGTGGTCACAGTTTTGTAATACTTGCTACAGTTTGCTTAAAAAATCGTAGTTTTGAAGACAGTGTGAAGTTTTATACATATTAAACTAATATAACCTAATCTTACATGTTATGGCTGCTTGAGAAAATGAAAAACTTCCAAAAATACTTATATTTTCCATTAAATTAGTTATTTGCTTTGCACACAACTCAGTGTATGTATTGCTTGCAGAGTTTTGTTTGTTACTTTTTCTATAAAAGAGCAAAATAAAAAGTATAAGCACAGAAAATTGACTGTACTGTGGAAGTCCTAAAGCTTCACTTGTCCAATATCCTATTTCTGCTTACTTGTGCTGTCTTATTTATAAATGTTGACTAAAGTGAAAATTTCAAGCTGCATTTAATTGCAGTTTACAGTCTTACCATGTTAAATGGTAGATGTTAACTACCAGTTCCATCTACAAAATTGTCCTTTTAGATGATTGTCATTTCAAGTGCATCTGGTTATCTCAGGGCTGAAATGTTTGTGGTGTTTGTCCCCATTTCATGGTGACCTGTTTTGGTTTTTTGTTTGCTTTACTGTTTAACTGATATAAATACCATATCCCAGTCTCAAAAACAGACTTGGCCTTATTTATGTAAGACTGTTTGGTCTTCTGAGGTGTTCCATTTCTCACTGGGCTTTGGAATAAGTTTTCAAAATTTGTCTGGTGAAACAGGATGGTTTTTTAACAGGGATATGTGGCTGGAGGAATTTGCAAAAGATAGAAGTTGTTATTTTAAAATAATTGATCTGAAGTGGGTAGAATTGTAAATTTGAGAGCTTCTTTGTCCGTTGCTCAGACGTTTGCAATTTCTGCCTATAAATACTATCAAAGCTGAAGAATTCAGAATGCAGTTACAGCCACAGGCTGTAGTTGTGTACAGGAGGAAGAATGGGTAATGAAATTAAGAGCAGGGAAACAATAATTGAATAATCTCAATTATATGTAAGGGAAACATTAGTTACCTAAGATCTCTTGATCCTGGTGTTTTTTTGTAGAAAATATAAGCAAAACTTTGAAGCAGTGTATCCTTATCTTATTATATAATAAAAGTTAGGAAGAATGAGACAACAAGGATTGAACTGTTGTATAAATGTGTTCATAAACACTTGTCATTACTGCAGTTTATCACAAAGCAGTAATGTTATAAAGGCAACTTTTTTTTTAAATGTCATTCATTTTACTTTATTTTCTAGACGACTTTGCATGTGCAACATTTTCTTTTTTATTGTTAAGATGAAATTGGTATGACTGGCAACATGAAACAATTGATCTAAGTATGCCCAAAATCATAGCACTGCGATGTTGTTATTGGGCACCAGTGCAACACTGCTGCCAAAAGTTCAGGTGTATTTTGTTTACAGTTAATAACATCCATAAAATAGTTCCTGTATTGATTAGTATATTGAGAAATAACATTTTGTCATATTTTTGTTCAATGCTTTTTGATATAAATATTCCGTACTACAGGGGATTTTTTTTGAGCATGCTGTGTATTTACTTGAGGAGTACACAAGTGGCAGTGCTGTAGGGTTGCTGTGCTGACCTTATGCTTCCAAATGTATTAATTATAAAAATTAGTCAAGATGCTAATAGACAGGTACATAAATTTGCAATTAAAGACCTGTTTGTTACAGCTGGTCGATAGTGAAGTTGTGATGCTTTCTGCACATTGGGAGAAGAAAAGGAACAGTCTGGTGGAACTGCAGGATCAGCTTCAGCAAATACCGGGGTTTTTAGCAGATCTGGAATGCCTCACAACAAACCTAGGTAAGTTCTTATAGCCATAGCAAACATTCAGATCAATACAGAAGATTAGACTGAAGTTCAGCTGTTTTGAATGTTGTGATTATAAAATTTAATTTTGCTTTCTGTGGTGAAACTGTAGTTCTTAAACAATTTTGTTTGTTTGTTTGTTTTTAATCAACAAGTAGTAGTGGTTTCTTTCCCAGCAGTTAAAGTTTTGTACATGTTGTTCTTAAAAAAAAATTGAGAAATGTTTGAACAGATGAAAAATGCTATTCCTGAAATCTTGTTAAATTTCAAGGATTTTTTTATAGTATGAACACTCATGTATAGAGCTGCTTCTTTTGGAGTCTATGCAATTTTGCATAATGATGTTTCAAGTTACCATTTGGGGTGGGATGGGGGAAATTTACCTGGCTAGGGACACTTTTAATGCAGAAGCCTTTGGTTTTAAGTAATTGTTGGTTCCAAATGTAACTTCCATAGTTTGAATTAATGTACAGGGTTAAGATATTCTGAATGATACCTGGCTTTTCTATAGGTGAATATTAATGCTGCCTATTAAGATTAGTGAGCACCTTACGTTTGTTGGGTGGGTTGCAACTTTTAAAACTTTACCAAAGGTTAATCTGTTTGTTTTATTTAAAAGATAAAAAGATGAATGCTTTGGTGGACTAATCTGGAACCTCTCATACAAAAATTATTGATCCACTGTTGAAAATTAAATTAGGAAAAAATGCTGGGGACTCTTGGTCTCTGAAAATCTCTACTATTGCTGAGCCTTGAAATGGGCAGGCAGCATTTGACCAGCAGCAACTCTGTCTGTGGGTTCTGTCTCTTGATGCTTCCATGAAAATCTATATGGGGTGCCTCAAACTGCTGTCTGCACATGGATTTTAGGTGGTTCCCCAGGGACTGTGCCTGGACTCCTCTTTCTTACAGCAGCTGGGAAGCATACAGAAATTCCTCATGTGATTGTAGCTCTGTTTTTTTCTGGGGCAGGCTGGATTTATGGGCTGACATGATGTGAAGAAGGGTTCTTTTTCTGTCTTCTAGGGCTAATTTTCTCATCCTGCTATGGTCAGTAGACATGCACAAAACAGCTTTTGTTCCTAGGTAGACTGGTAATAACTTTGCTATTTATTTCTGAACCAAGGATTTTATTCTACTTTTCATTACGATTGTCTTATACCATCTTGTTTAATAAGGCTTTATCACCTGTGCTAACCATTTAATATTGCTTGTTCAATTTTTTTTCTAAGGAAATAAAAGCTCAAATAATGATTTATTAAAATACTGGGTTTAATATTATCGTGCAGTCCACTGGCAGCCCAAAGATGAACAATATAATAAAAAGATAATGGAATTGCCTTCATAGCACATAACTGCAAATGCTGTAAATACTGATGAATGGGGCTACTTTCTGATTCCTAATACAGTTTTATGAACTAGAATTAATCTCATTCTGATTGTAGAATTTCTTGGAGAGGTATGTCTCTAGAATTTTTTGATACTGCAAAAGTAAGGTTTAAGGAAGCATTCAGCAGCCTGCTCAGGGAAGATAATGAATTTTGAAGTATAGTGCTAAGGTTCTGAGATTTGAACCAAATCTTCTAGTGTTACCTTTTGTGTCAGATTTTAAGTAATTTATCCAGAGTTTCTTATTAGTTCCTTCTAAAAAGTATGAGTATTTTAAAATTGTTATGGAATTAATTTTTTCTTCTCTTATTTTTTATGGAGACTATTTGAAGAGATAGATATAATTTGTACCAAATTCAACACCTGGAGGTGATTTAACAGAAATTTACTGCAATATTCTGCTCACTGTTTATAGTTTTTATAACTCTTAACTGACTGCTTCATATAAATATAAACTATATTCAGTTTTCCAAGAGATGACTGTTACTCTGACTGTACAATTTTGATATGAGTAAAACATTCTCTTGGAAAAAAAAAAGGAAAATAGAATCAAAGTGCTGGGTTATGCACCTAAGATGTAATTTGGCTAACCTTTACAATTTCAACAAAGTAGTTGTTTCTTCTGACATGATATGCTTCTAATAAATCTATTCATGCTTTCATTTTGAAAGTAGATAGGTGACTCTGGCTGCTTCGGTAAAAGAAATTTCAGATAATGGAAATGAACCTTTTTAGTGACCTACTTAAAATTGGTATGACTCATGTACAGATTCTTCAGCTTTTGCTATGTATTACAAGACACATTTAATTAGCAATTTTATAAAGTTCTTTAGCTTAGGTACTCACATTTTTAGTCATCCCTCACTTGAAGTAGAAAGTCGATGTCTTCATTTAATAAATGAATTGTATTATGCAACGTCTTGTAGCTGCTGAGACCGAGAACTGCGAAGAAAGAATTACTCTTATGTAAAAGTCAAAAGATCAGTTACTGCCCTTTCAAGGTGGAGAATTGGAATCATCACTTAAGCCAGTTTTTAGTTGAGGTATTGTAGAACATACCTGCTCGCTGATATCTGGCATACTTAGTATGAAATGTGTTTTCATGTTTGAGCAGTGGCATTTTGCTTAAACATTTGTTTTGATTTCAGCAAATTAATACACACAAACATTGATCCAAATCTAGTTTTCTCCTTTCCTTTTTAAAAAAAAAAAAATTTAAAAATTTATTTTAATTTATTTTAAGATCAAATGTTAACAATTAACTTCATACTGGTTTCATAAAGACTCATCTTGTATGTAGGTGACAGATCCAACACAGGTTGAAAATGTTTTACTGGTGTGACTGGGAAGAAAATAAGTCTGAGGATGTAGTCACAGAGATAAAGTCCCTCATGTCCTTTGCCCCTTAGTCTTTAGGGTTTTTTTTAAAGTGGGGGCTAGATGGGTGTGAAAATTAATTGGGAAACAGAACCTTTTGCACTGCTTAGGAGAAGTATCCTTGTTTATATCTTGAGTAAAAGGTCAGTCTTTTTTATTTCAGATTGTGTATCAAGTGTGAAAGTTCCCATTCTCTAGCTTTGCAAAATTCAGTCTAATTTTTGGAAAATTTGCATTTATCTTTTATTGAGAGGATCAGGGAAAATGTTGGGAAGATTTATGTAAAACAAGGGAATTTGAATAATACTGGGTACAGATTGCTATGTTCAACAGGGAATTTTTCTCCATAGGCTCCAGGGCACAACACTTCAGCAGAGGGGGTTGTTATATTAGGTAGAGACATGTATGTATGAAAAGCATGTAGTTTGGTGCTGTAAAGTTGGAAAAGTCTGAGGATTGAGTACACAAGGGAAAGGATTCTACCAGCTATGTAGTTGCCGCAAAGAAGCTGCTTTAACTTCTTGCAAGTGGTATAATACTAGCTGAGTTTAAGATCCTTTCTGTAATAACACATAAAAATTGAGCACTAGTAGAACTGTAATTAAGTTTTTTCTTTTTTTTGTTGCAGCTGAATTGGACTCTTCCTATTCATATATGTATTTCACTGCTCATTTTAAGCTTTTAGTAATCTCTGCCCCTGTGTGGCCTAGAGGTAGAGAGAACATCTTTGATATAATTTCTCCATCCTTTCTGCTTTTGGCTTTTAATCAGAAAATAAATGAGCTTTGTCAAAATGCCTTTAATACTTCTGCATAGCTTTTGTTGCTTGAGTGGCTGGGACAGTGCCGGAAAGCTACATCTGAAGTTAGTGGAAACCTATTTTGTGACATACAGCTTTGATTTAGCTATTTTAACAAATTTTGTTCTAATACAGAACTACAGATAACATAGGTTCTAGTTAGAAAAATTCTGTGGTAAACTTAAATTAGGCATACTTTAAAAAGAAAGTGTTTTCTGGATTAAAAAAATCTGTTATAATTGAGTTCTAGGTAAATACTTTAATACCTGATAGCTGGTAAACTAAGGAAAACAGTATATGCTGATGGAAGATAATTCAATGTAATGTCATCTGACCAAACCTTAAGCATACTTCTAGATAATGGAAACCAGGAATTAAAGTTTCAAATAATGTTGCTATACTTGTGGTAATGTAAGAAATACAGCCCAGACTGCTATAATTGGAGTGATGTGATCCAAAGAACAAGCTTTTTTCAGCTATCTAATAAAAAGTACTATTTCCACCAAGTGCAACAGATTGCTTTACATGAAAATTCGTAATCTGAAGGTAAATATATATTTTTAAATGTGAAAAAGATTTAGAGGAGATGGGGTTTTTTTACAGCCTCAATTTCAAATTGATTAAATCTGTAGTTTTGTTTTGTGCTGCCTTTGTATGCACAGTGCATATGTTCTCTTTTGGCTAAGAGAGATGTTAATTCTCAGCTGTAGCTGGTTGCTGCTGCAACGGAGCTTGTCTTCAAATTTTTTTTTTTTTTTTTTTTTTTTTTTTTTTTTTTTTGAAAAAAATTTTTTTTTTTTTTCTAAAAAAAANTGAAAAGCAATTTTTCTTTCACTTCAGAAAGGAAAACAACTTCTGAAACCTCTGTTGCAGTAAAGCAGGATTGTTGCCTCCTCAAGAGATCTCTAGTGTCCATTTCCATTCCTGTTCTTCAGGAGCACAGTGTTTTCTGCAATTCCCACTAGAGGCTGCTCAAATGCAAGTGCTAAGAATCAGTTGCTCTCTAGAATTCACTTTTCCTCTTTATTTTCCTGTCCTTTTTTGTTGTCTTTTAATATTATTTCAATAGCAAATACAGCAAAGCAGGTGGTGGGGTTTTTTTAAGTGGAAGAAATAGTGGTTGACAGGTATGTTAGTAAATTATCTTCAGTCCTGCTGTGTTTAAGAATTTTGCAGATTAATAAGGGAGCAATTATTCTGAAAAGTAAGCTGGCACAATACAGGCTTTTGGATTTTAATGCACTCAGAGAAGTCCATTTCTTAAAGAAAAAAGGCCTACCAATCATAATTGTAATAATGATATTATTCATTGAATACATCTGGATTTTGTGGGGGAAAATTGAGTATGTGGTAAACAATGAATGTTCCACATCACAATATGTAGAACTGAAAACATTTTTTCCCTCAGACTTGTTTCTGCACTAATTGCCAGCTCCCTTTCTTCCTCTTTTTTCTTTTTTTTTCCCAATCCATCCCCCCTCCCCTCAGTGATTTGTATTCAGAAAAATAATTTAGGGAAATATTTACTGATTATATGATTAATATTTCCCTTTACTACTGTTGTGGATCTTCCTTGTTAGGGACTAACAAAATGGTGTTAAGTGAAGCCAAGCATATGAGTATGTATCCTAGGAAATTTGTTTATGAAGCCTTAACTTTTGCTTTTTTAGGGGAACCACAAGGATGGCTATTTATAATGGAGCAATGGCTAAGGAAGTTGAAATTATGTATTGTCCAAGATAGGCTTCAAGTAGAATGGCCAAGTCAGAATGGAGGATTTGACTGGTGCCTTCAGCTTACTATTTCCTTCTTTTGAGCATCTGAAAGATATTAACTCTGGCTGTTTGTCTGTAAAAATGTGAATTATTCTTGCTCCTGCAATTTACCTTCCCTCTCATGTCGGAGAAGTCCTGGCAAAATGATGAATAATATTGCTGTAATTGACCCAGTTTCATCCCAGAGTGACCAGCTGGTTAGGGTTTGGGAAAATAGTTTTTTCACTGTGGAATCCTGAGGAGACAAATTAAATTTAGCATTAATCACTGTCAGGGGGAGTGAACCTTTGGTACAAGATTCGCGTGGGTTCATTCAAATGAGGAGGGACCTCATGAATTGTGTAGTCCAAATTTTTACTCAAGGAAGTATGAGCTACGAGATGAGATCAGTTTTCTCAGGACTTGTTATAGACAAGATCTGTCTAAAGTTGAGACTGATCAATTGTGTTTAAAGGTGGGATTAAGAAATGTATATGTAAAATAGGTAGATTTAATTGGAAAATTTACATGTGTATATAAAATAGGTGAATCTCTATATTTAGCTATCAGTAAAGGGTCTGACTTCAGAGACATAAATATATGTTCTTTTATATTACCATGACATCATGTGGAGGTTAAAATTCTCTCGGTATGCTTTACTTTTGCTTCATTTGAATAATTGAAGATTTGACCTGGCTTTGCCCAGCACAGCTTTATTCCTTGGATTGGTACTGTGTAGGAAAGACTAAGATGACAGATTCCTCAAGAAGGAAAAGTGTGAGTCCTGAATGCTTCTCTTCCTCAGATACAGGCCAGGAGCCTGGGACAACATGATGCTGGAACAAATAGAGTGGTTCAGCATCTTACTACAAGGGAATATCAGATAGATCTCCCTTTAACATGGCTCTGCTGCCTCTCTGTTATGGGGTTTGGGCTGAGATTTGTTTATCTTTTGGAGCCATTTACATGTGTGTCATTATCACCATGTTAATTATTTACCTTTACAAAATCCTGTTTTTGTTCAGGCGAGCTGTCTGTTGATGGAATTTGATATTCATACAAGTCTTTCTTACAGCCCAGCTAGAGGCAGACTTTGAGGAAATGGAGAATCATCTATTGTGTCTTGAGGAACTATGTGAGCAGTGTGAATTGGAAAGATACAAATGTGTGCAGACATTACAGCTGGAAAACTACAAGAAAACGAAAAGGTAAATAAAACAATTGTTATAAATTGGCATACAGTATAAGCCTTTTGTAATTACCACCCCTTCCCCCCCCATCCCCCCCAGTATATATAAGATAATCCCTTTTATTTTCATCTTCTAAAGAAACAATAGTCTTGACAGGGCATTGCAAATTTGTAGTAGATTCATTGAATGTCTCAGTGATGAACAAAGACTACATGTGTTTGGAAAATTAACATGACTTTGTTGTTAAAATGAAGTAATGTTTATTATTCTCTGCAAAGAATTGGAATAAGGGCTGTTATTAATAAGCACAAATAAACTGTTGTTTCTTTTAATCCCTTGCCCTGGTTTATGGTTTCTTTTTTTTTTTTCTTCCCATGTAACTGTCAGATTAGGAAATGAATTTTCCTCTATCTTCCTTTCAGTTCTATCAGTATCCAATCCTGTAAGTACCTTTCACTCTGTATGAAAGGTATTAATCTCTTGCCATTCTTTTACTTTGTGAAAGCAGGGCATTAATTCTTGGAATCAAAGTTCAACTTAATGCAGTATGTCTGAAAATTCAGAACTTTCAGCTCATGAGCTTCAGGTTTACCTGAAAGATAAATTAGCAAGAGAAAAATATTAAGTGCTTAAATAATTTCAACTGTTGACTTTCTGGATGTTTGTTATTTCTAGTGCCAAAAATAACCTAATATAAGGAGATAAGAAAAGCATTAATTATATAAACTAGGAAATGAGGAGTTGAGTTGAAGCAGTTTGTCAAAGACTGTGTCTGGACAGCCTGTTAGGGAGGGGTAGCTAGATGTGGATGTTGACTGACATGGGGATAACCAGGTTACTTGATCTGTCCAGGCAGGAGTCCTGCTGTTAGCCAGGGGAAGCACCCTGGCACCTTCCTTGGCTCCTTGATTGTGGAGGCAAGTTTGGTAAGCGTGATAAGATCAGAGCAGGTCGTTCTCTCACAGTTCTGATGAGGATGTGTTGATTGAGGGTGGGACTGTACTAGACAGCACTGGCCACATTTTCCTTAGCTTATCTGTGTTCACCCTCCTTGCCATTCTTGTAGCTCTTTCTATTTTTGTGTGTTTTCTAAATCCCAGTCTCTTCCCAAAAGATCTGTTCACCCCAATTATTTTTTCCCTGCTGGTTCTCAGTTGTTATTATGTAGGGAATCTTAGCCTTCTAGGGTGTTACAGATCCAGTTACTTAAGGAGTGCTATGTTGCAGAGTCTGCCTTCCAAAAAGTCTCCAATCCCTTAAAGATCTCCCTTCAGTTTTCTGTGAAATTTGGCTGTTTCTCCCCTTTAAACATGTGTGAAATCCAGTCATCCCTCATGGTGCTATCTCATGGCTTTTGTCAGTATCTTTTATTATGTTATATATCACATCTGGCAATTCCTCATGTCATGTCCCTTTGGTTTTTTCCTGTTCTGTTCAGCTGTCTTAGCCTCAGGCCAGGGCCTCAGCAATGGTCTGTAATTTTTCTGCAGTCTGGGTTTTCTCTTTTCCAGGTCAGGGCAATTCCATTTTCTCTCTCAAGGAAGAGTCAACAGCAGTCAGGATGGCTGAATATTCACTTGTTCAGGCCTACCTGAGTAATCTAAATATTTAAGAGTAATAATTCCAAAATTATAAATATGTGCTATTTAAACAAATGACACAAGTTTAAAATTTGTATAAAGCAGCAGGTTTGATCCTGTATAATAATATTTCTACAGTTTTCTGAAGGGTTTTGTTCTCTGCCATCCTTGTTCCCCTTTTCCTAGCCACTGCTTTCAACATCAAAATAAAATGTTAAACCATTGCCTGCTCTGCTTAGTAGCATCTAATCAGTTTTATAAATAGAATGCTAAGCAAGCTACTTAGTGTAATTATAAGCTGATTACATTTGGTCAGACCTAGACTAAACAGGAAAAATGCAGGTAATTTCTGGTTGATCATTACCACTGTATTTATTTAGGTAAGAAATTAACTGCTAGCTCATTACAGGAAGGACACTTGCCAGTGTAGGTGCTTGAAGAGCGAGCAGCCAGTTAACTTGATGTAAGTGTGATTTGCGTTTGGTGGTGTATCATTGTGTGGTGTATGTTTGGAACTCGTATCCTGTCTTACTCTCTTTAGTGCTTGGGGTTTTTACTGTGCTACAAGCTAAAGAATCAAGGAGGGAGGGAGGGGTCAGGAGTCTGTGTTCTCTCTCTTTAGCACAGAAATTATTTTCAGGGAGTAAGTGGTTTTGTGTTTGAAAGAGAAAAAATATTTCATGTGTTTTGACAATATAGGGATGAAAACTGAGATGAATATGAACTGTAGAAACTGGGGTGATTTAAAACATGTAACAAAACGTAATTTCGTTATAAAGTCACTGTAGAGCTTAGGCTAGAAGCTAATGTACTGCAAATCTTTTGAAAAAATCCTGTATGAAAGACCTAGAGAAAGGTGCTTTAGGTCAACATTAAAGCTATGAAATGCAGCTTATTGTAACTATGGGAACTTATTTTAAGAAATAGGTCCCCCTATTAAATAGAGCAACTTTATTTCAGTTCAAGCAGATCAATTTCTTCCCTTTTGTCATTGTCTTGAGTACTAATTTCAAAGTAGATTCATCAGTCTGGGATCTTTTCCAACTTATTTAAAAGCCTGGTGTTTGCAGGGATTGGTTGGGTTTTTTTTTGTTTGTTTGTGAGCTTATATCTGGAATTTTAATATTCTCTTTTTTTGTGGTTAAAAATCCATTGGTGAGGGTACCAGTGCTGTTGTCTTCAAGTCTTCAAGATTCCGCCCTTGTTTTCTCTTGTTAGTCTCTCTGCAACTGTTTGGATGTATGTCAGCATTAAACCATATAATTTTGTTTTCTGTCTTTTTACAATTAAGCACAATTTGTCTTCCCTTTGTTCCATCCTCCTACTGAGGATATTCTGATTGCACAAAACTGTGTTTCTTTAGTCTCACATGGCAATTCTTGCTTTCCCAAGCGCACAGTGACCTTTAGGAAGCACTGCCAGAAGCCCACTTTTGTGTCATCTTTTTATGTGCCCTGAATGGCAGCCTTGTGGTGTGAAATAAAATGTTTCTGACCTGAAGCTGTGCTTTCTATGAAGCTCTTGGTACAATTTGTGTCCATTTCAGAGAGATCACAACATTTTGAAAAATAGCAACGTCTGATTGTTTTGTCAATTAAAAGGAGCTCAGCAAATGCACATTTTGTAGGAATACATTTGGAGTAGCGGGATCCTTGTCACTGGAAATGGTTAAATAGATTTTACTGTATGTTATTTGACTTAAACCATAATTGTCTGAATGATAATTTTTAGATGTCTTTTTTAAGAACCCCCTCTGTTTTTCAGTATTTGTCAGCTTTGAGGACAGAGAAGGAAAATAAATGTACAAATCTAAACCTTAGTGGGACAATGGTTTTTCTGTTTTAATGTTATTTAAACAAATGCTTTACTTGAAGAGAAAATAAGTTCTTAAAATTGGTATTTTTTCTCATCTTTGAATTTTAGAGGTCAAATTGTGGTCAAATAAATTGTGACCTCATGCTTTCCTAATCAGTGCAGAAGGTGAGGATTTGGACTGATTGTCATAATTCTTGTTGGATGCATTGCTGTGCCATGATGGCACTTGGGTGTTTCTGGAAGGAAGAATGATTTACTTTCTCACTCAGAAGGGTATAAAATTTATGGCAATTGCATTATGTAGATTAGAGATGTGTGTGAGAAAATGTATTAGATACTGTTTATTTCTTCTGTAGACTTTATCCCTCTTTTTAATTGCTTTGGGAACAAAAGGAACAGTAAGGGTTGTTGGATATAGATACAGTGTCTTATCTTAGGCCTGAACAACATAAACATTTGAAAAGTAAACACAAAAAAACCTTCCATATCTGTTTAGCTCTTGTTTGGATCCCATAGTATTCCTCAGTACTCTGTATTGTACAGCATCCTCAGTGGTGATTCCCTCCCACCTGGCAATGATATATTTAAATTTTATCTTCATAACCCTTTCAAAATTTACATGTAATTTCTAAGATTTACTTTTTAATATGTAAGAAAGTGTATATGCCCCTTTGTTGCAAATGTTTTGAGCAAGTACATTTTTTCTTCTAACGTTAAATGTACTTGTGAATTATTTCTGAGGCCTCAGCTACGTGTTTCATAGTTCTCATCAAAGTTTTCATCACTGTAAATTTTCATGCCATTCTCTCTTTGATCACTCTTGTAGTTGTATAGATTTGGAGCTGCTGTACCTCTGTGTAACTGGGTACCCAAATAAACATTTCTGCAAACCTTATCTTCAGGGCAGTTTTCATGGCAGATGTGCAGTGGATGGCTGGGTTTGAGTTTTCATAAGGCTTTGTATAAGTTTCTGTACTCGCATTACAAAGGTGTTTTCTATCCTGTTTTATGAGTTTGAATACAGCACAATCAGCAGCAAGTGTTTTCATGGCGGTAACTGTCTGGAATTAATTTTATGGCCATCAGTTGTTGCACTTCTTTGGGCAGACACATGGAATGAGAATTTCTGTTGATCCTGAAGAGACTTGCACAAGATTTGGAAGAGTTTAATGGATAATTTTGCTTCCCTTTTTTTTGTAGTTTGAAGGCTCTAAACTTTCTTTTGTTTGCAAGAACTCTTGCATTACAATATTCTGCATACGCCAAACCCAAAGAAGTGTGCTGCTTCATTATTAGTGAATTTTTCTTCCATCAGTGCTCCCAGTATTTGGAAACATTGGACAAGACTGAACACACAGCAGATTTTAAAATTGCAGGGGTTTTGGCAGTTTTTTCTCTTATTTGCAAAGTGTGAATGTACGATGTAATTTATGCCACTTTTAAGTTGATTTAGTTTTGCCCTTTCTCTGGTGGTCTTTGCTTGATACAGAGAGACAGTGACATTGTAACAAAAACATTTGCTGCTTACCTTCTCCTTATAGTCTTGTTTTCTTTCAAATAGGCAAATAAAAGACTTTTTTCTTTCCCTTTTGTGACCTGTGGTAAAAGACTGAATGTTTGTGTTGGATCCTCTGTATCCTACAGCACCTTTTAATAACATTATCTAGAAAATGCTAAAACATTATGTCAATCCTGCATAATTTATCTCTACCTTTATGTGGTGCTTGTTAGTGAGCATAATCTGCAAATCCTGTCAAGCTGTTAATACCAGGCATTCTTTGTCCAGACTTACTGTACCAATAATAGGAACAGATGGTTTAATCTGTTTTGTACCCTCCCTCTCTTCAAAAATGCATTATTTATATGTGTAATTAATTCATTGTGGCTAGTGGCAGGAGAACAGGGCTTAGGTGCTTGTCATTACAACACTAAAATGTATTCTCTGTGCTGTGCCTCCTGATAAATTCTGTGTTTCTTTGCTATGGATTATTTCCTGAGATCTTTAACTACTCCTTTCCACTTACATTGAAAACCAGTTCATTTTTTAAAAAATGAGTTTTAAAAGATTTATTGAATGCATTAATTGACAACATTTCTGTGAGGGAGATTTTATATTTTTCCGTCAAAGGTATATGTTGAGGATGCCTGAAGAGATAGAAGTTGCTATTTCTCTCTGGCAGAGTTACATTCATGCTGCATGGAACCACATTCAGCATTTTAGGTGAAAATTGCACATGGAGTCACAAGCTGTATTTACTTACTTGGTTCTGTGAATTAGAGTTGTACTGTATGTCACTTACTGAATTAAGCTTGGCCAGTTTTTAAATCCTCTCATTTTTCTTCTTTTTAATGCTTATGGAGAAGTTGATGACCAGGTTAAAAGAAGGTTAAAACAAGCAGTTTCTTGTGTGGCTGTTTGCCAAAACCAGGTTTGCAGGAACTCCTTTCTTTCTGGAAAAAAATGGTGAAGTTGATGATGGAGGTGGCCTTTGATGGTGGATTGTTTGTACCTTCTCTTAAATTTCACCTTCTCTTACATTCTTTCTAGTTTCTCAAATTGGAGCTTCTCTTAATTTTCTATTCTCAAATTTCGGCTTTAAAGTTTGGTTCCTAAATTTTGGTTGTATGATAAAAACAAACTGCCTTGATACATGTAAGTTTTAGTAATCCAATGACATTGCATACTAAGATGAAAGTGTTTTTTTTAAATGTAAAAACTGTTGGGTTTTTTGGATAACAACAGGATGAACGTTAAAAGAATTAGAAACTGTATCCTGTGCAAAAGATTACATGTGAAGGCATGAGCTGTTGGAGGGAGCTAAGGATGTTTTTTACATTTCTGATTCCAGTTTGGAATGATTCTAATTGTAAGTGGCTTGTGTCAGTCTCTTAGCAGAGTACAAAACTTGCCTTTAGTGCTTTAACATTTTCTTGTGATTTTAAGGCCATCTCCCTTATCTTTTACTGTTCTTTTAAATGATAGTGTCTGAAAGTTGTCTCCCCATGTTCTTAAGATATATTGGGTTATTTTTAAACATTGAAACAGAAATGCTTTCACTGTACCCTGAAACTGCTGAATGTATTAGGGTAGTACTTATTTTTCGTTGTATTTATTAACTTCATTACCAGTTAATGTTTGTAATTTCTGTTGAAACAATTTGCTGGGATCAGTTCCATCTTCTGGATTGAAGTTGACATAGAAGTTTTGCTGGAAAACAGACTTCAGCTACCTCTGTATCTGCATGAATATGGAAGCAAAAAATCTCCATTGCAATATTCTTGAAATGCCTTAGTTCTCTCCTCTTCTTTTAGTGGATAAAATGTCACTTTTGATGATGAACAATCCTGTCCTGTCTTCAGTGTTTTGTCAGATGAATAGAAACCCTTGCCTGCTTCAATCTCACATGTATTTTAAAGTAGTAATTGGCCTAAGTATCTCCAAAGAGTGCTCAACCAATCTCAGGGATGCAGAAAACAATTTTGTGTCAGGATCGACAAAAGTGCTAATCCTAAATAA